>JARQOD010001435.1:0-98374 GCA_033576555.1 Oophaga sylvatica | reverse complement strand
AGGGGAACCCCCTCGAGGAGTTTCTTTGCGGTTTCTCCTGAGTTATTTGATTCTGCTGTTATTTGAAAGGGGTGTAGTTCTTTCCGCCATCTCGCCCAATTTTAGACTGGTTCTGGAGAGGTGTCAGGAGGATAAAACCTGAGCGCTCCCTGTTGGGAAATTGTTTGTCCCAGACCAGTGGAAAAAGGTGTGATGTTTGAGATTCATTGTTCCGCGTTGGCTGGCCCATCCCGGGATTTTGGTACCAGGGGACTTGGTGAGTCGGCCCTTTTTTAGTGGCCTACTTTGTCTCGTGACGTCAGGTCTTTGTGAAAGTCCTGTGGGACTTGCTCTCGTTCCAAGCCTTGCTCTCGTTCTAGTGGTTTGTTAATGCCATTACATTGCCAGTACCCAAGAGGCCATGGACCATATTTCTATGGATTTTATTTCCGACCTTCCTGTCTCTCAGAGAATTGACCTTTTATCTGGGTAATCTGTGTTTAGGTTTTCCAAGATGATACATCTTGTGCCATTACCTAAGTTGCTTTCCTCCTCTAAATTTTGTGCCTTTGTTCTTTCAGCATGTGGTTCGGTTACATGGCATTCCCGGAGAAATATTGTGTCTGACAGAGGAGTCCAGTTTGTTTCCAGATTTTAGAGGACATTTTGTTCTAAACTTGGTGCTCATTTTATCTTTTCCTCTGCATTTTCACCTCAGACCAAGGACAAACCGAGAGAACAAACCAGACCTTGGGGGACTTATTTGAGATGTTTTGTGTCTGCTGATCAAGAGACTGGGTCTCTTTTTGGCTGATTTTGCTCTTGATAATAGGGCTAGCTCTCCCACCTTGATGTCTCCATTTTTCTGAAATTTTCTGGGTTTCACCCTCGATTTTCTTCAGGACAGGCGGGGTTGTCTGTCCGGGGGTTGACTCTATTGTGCAGCTTTTTGCAGCAGATTTGGGACCGGGTTTAGTGGAGAGGTTGTCTCTCTCTCAAGAGAAGGCCCAGCGGTTTGCCAACCGGCATAGGACTGATGGTCCTCGTTTTAAAGTGGGGGACATGGTTTGGTTGTCCTCATAAAATATCCCTATGAAGGCTACATCTCCAAAATTTAAGCCAAGGTTCATTGGACCTTATAAGATCATGGAAATTATTAATCCGGTTTCCTTCCGTTTGCTTCTTCCAGCGACATTTAAGATCCATAACGTGTTCCACAAGTCCTTATTGAAGTGGTTTTTCGAGCCAGTGGTTCCTATGGCTGCGCCTCCCGATCCTGTTTTGGTTGAGGGCAATTTGGAGTATGTGGTTGAGAAAATATTGCACTCTCGTTTTGCTAGACGGAAACTCCAGTATTTGGTTTAAGTGGAGAGGTTATGGTCAGGAGGACAATTCTTGGGTGTTTGCTTCGGACATCCATGCTGGGAGACTTATCCGTGCCTATCATCGAGCTCATCCTGATCGGCCTGGTTCCGCAGGTGAGGGTTCGGTGACCCCTCCTCAAGGGGGGGGTACTGTTGTGAATACCTTGGATGTGACTTCTGAGCTGGGGCTCCCTCTGGTGGTTGCTGAGGGTAATGAACTAATTACTGAATGGCTTTCAGCTGGCTCTGAATGGTATGATATAAGTGACCCGAGTTCCCAGCAGCCTTGCAGGTAATCAATTGTTCCTCCTGCTCTTGCTTGGAGCACAGCTTGCTTCCCTGCTCTCATTCAGATAAGTGTTTTGCCTTTTTTTCCTCTGTTAGATTTTCACTGCTGGTTTGCTGGTTGCAGTGGACTGCAGCCTGGTCCCCTTTTGGGGTCTTGTGCTGCAATTGTACTCATTTTTTGTTTGCCCTTTTGCCATGTTCCTTTGTCACTTTTTATTTGCTGTGTTGCTGTGTGTTACACCAGAGATCTGATTTAGGTGGTAGAGATCGTGTGATCTCAGGTTTTTTGTTAATCAGAAGTGCTGGTATTTTTGTCAGGGTTTTTTTGGGTTGCAGTCAGAATTCTTTCCTATACTTTCTGTCTAGACAGATTGGGCCCCAGCATTTGCTCATTCTATTTTCTGTCTGTGTCCGTGTTTTCTTCTTGTCTAACCGCCATTACATGTTCGGGGGCTTCCTATTTCTTTGGGGATTCTGCTCCGGGGCAGATAGCTTTCATCTTTCTGCCTTTAGGTGTAGTTATCTCTCCGGCTGTGACGAGACGTCTAGGATCACCGTAGGTACGCTTCATGGCTACTTCTAGTGTGGCGGTTAGTTTAGGTTACTGCAATCCAATAATTTCCAGCCTCTCTGGTGCATTGCTACTTTGGCTATTTTTTGCAGTTTCTCCTCAGCTACCGAAACATAACACCCAATATCTTGCGGCAAACCAGGTGACTATTATGATGGTCTAGAAAATGGGCAGCTAAAAAAGTAAAAGTTTTGCCCATCGCCTGATCCTTTTTGACCGTTGCGATGTTGTTGGACACGGCGTCTCGATTCTTGGGTTGTTTGACCAACATAAATCTTTGTATAGTTGCAGATAATGGCATACACTAGATTTTTGGAACGACAATTGAAGTAGCCAAAAGAATCAATTCATGAGGGGAAGATATTAAGAGAGATGCCCCCCTGTGCCACTAAATAAGGGCAGATATTACAATTCCCACATGGATATGTGCCCTTTAACATAACACTATGATTCAGTTTCCTTGTGGGTCTTAAAGTGACTGCATATGAGCCCACACTTCAGATTTTTTGTCCTTCTGGCAACAAGACTTGGAGTGGAAGAGATGAAGGAGGCCAGCTTAGGCTCGCTGAGCAAAATCCCCCAATTTTTGGTCAAAATATTCTGAATGTCATGCCATTGGTTGTTGTATGTTGTAATGACACTTATAAGTCTTGTCTCATTCCTACGTTGTTAAGTTAATTAACTTTTTAGACACCACCATTAAGCTAAAGAACAATGAAATAGAGACATCCCTGTATCAAAAGCCAATCGACCGTCCAACATACCTTAAATGGGACAGTTTCCATCCAAAACACATAAAAAACTCTATTGTCTACAGCCAAGCCATCAGATACAACCGTATATGTTCCAACCCCATGGATAGAGATGAACACCTTGGTAGCCTCAGAAAGACCTTTTTGAACCAGGGCTACCATCCAAGAACAATTGAAAACCAAATTACAAGAGCCACCAGAATATCAAGGAATCACCTGCTACATTACAAAGCTAAAGAAGAAAATAACCGGGTGCCTCTAGTGGTCACCTACAATCCAAATCTGGAGATGCTAAGGGGAGCTGCACGGAAACTACAACCTTTACTACAAAAAGATGCCCGATTACAATCCATATTTCCAGACCCCCCACTACTATGTTTTAGGCAGCCCCCAAATCTAAGAAGTATCATTGTCAGAAGCTCCCTGTCCTCCCCAACAGCTGCAGGAACCTTTCCTTGCAACAAGAAGAAATGCAAAACCTGTGCATCTATAATGACCATGGACAAGATAAAGATCCCCAGCATTTCAGGCCTCCATTCCACTGTTATTGCTGTCTGTTACCCTAGTTCAATAAACTACTTTGGGGTAAAAAATAAAAAATTACAGGCCACATATTGAAGACTGGTATCTCCATCAGATGCCTTATCTATCTGTGGGCTACAAATTGCAGTATTTCAGGCCTCTATTCAAGTGTTTTTGCTGTCTGTTACCCTAGTTCTATACACTATTGTGCAGGAAAAAACAGAAAATACAGGCCAGAAATTTGAAAGTGGGCCATCTCCATCAGACGTCTCATCTATCTGTGGTCTAAAAAATGTGGCATTTTAGGCCTCCAACTGTTTTTTTGCTGTGTCTTACCCTAGTTCTATTCACTATTATGCATGAAAAATCAACAGATACAGGCCACATATTTTACAGTGTGTAGTCTCCGTCATACGTCTCAGCTATCTGTGGTCTAAAAATTGTGTTATTTCAGGTCTACATTGAAATGTTTTTGCTGTGTGCTACTGTGGTGTCCCACAAAGTGGCCATTTCAATGGGATACGGAATTTATAGTGTGTTGTCATCTAAATGCAGTGAATTTTGTATGGGGACTGGGCTTTTTAAATACATCATGAGTCCTGCTGACAGGCAGCAAAAATGGGTTCATCTTCTCCTCCCAGGCTTGATCAGGTGACCCAGCTCTGTTTTATATGCAGAATTTTCTTGAAAAATGACTTAGGGCACTCAGCCAATGACTGCAGCTGAAACGTCACATAGAAGGTAGATGAGCCAAGTCCTGGGAGAGAGTTTTAAACTTTGAAGTGGCAGTTGGTGGTCGGACATCTCGTTAAGTGGAGGCCATTTTGTAGGTGAAGGAATTACCTACTTGCTCCCTTCCAGCTTTGCTTAAAAAGTTGACTGGCACAAAAAGGGGAGTTAATAGTCTTCATATGAGGAAGACTGCCATTGCACCTCTAGGAGGAAGAATTACATCAGGGAAGAAACAGAGCAAAGTGCTGAAGAAGAGATATTCAGACTTAATAAAACCAGAGGTTACTAAGATCTGCCTGTCTGCAGGTACACAACAATCATCAACCGTGAGTGCAAGCCCATACCTCAGTTTACTGCTGTTTGTAAATAATAATTAGCCCCATTACCTTCAGTAAAAAGAGTTCTGTTTCAAATTCTTATGGCTGCTTCATGACTGGGCCTCAAATGCACCAACTACTACCACCATCATCATCTTCTGCCTAGAGTCAGTTACTGCGCATATAGAAAGTATGAGGAGCAGAGGGTGAATACGTGGGATGTGGTGTACTCTGTCAGCAGATTACGAAGGCTTAATTTTCAATATTAAATCATAACTGGAAGTGCCAGAGCAAGGGCACGTGGAAGAGCACGGGGCCAGGACTCGCAACCACCCAAGCCTGGTATTCCTGGGCCTAAATCTGACAAGCCATCACCTAACAATACTGAACTTGTTTGACGATGATGTGTTATGTTTCGGTAGCTGAGGAGGACAGGAACAACAGCAGGGTAGCCGAACACCTGAGATGTTGGTAACTAATGGGTTGCAGATTCCTTAACTAACGACACAACTAGAGGTAGCCGTGGAGCGTTCCTACGTTGATCCTAGACACCTCGTCACAGCCTGAGAGATAACTACACCTAAAGGCAGAAAGATGAAAGCTATCTGCCCCGGAGCAGATCCCCAAAGAAAATAGGAAGCCCCCAAACATATAATGGCGGTTAGACAAGATGAAAATACAAACATAGGCAGAAAATAGACTGAGCAAACGCTGGGGACACAAGCTGACTAAATAGGATAGGACAGGAGAGATTACTTTCTGCAACCCAGAAAACCCTACAAAAATCCAACAATTCTGATTACAAAAATACTGAGATCACACGATCTCGCCACCCACTAAATCAGATCTCAGTGTGAACAAAAACCAAGCCGCAGCCGCTGAAAAAACAGGAAAAAGCAAATGAGCAAATAACAGTGGCTGCAGATAAACTGAGAGGAGCTCAGGCCCCAGGAGGGGACCTGGCTGACCTCCACAAAAGTGCAGAAAACAATGCAAAAAGCAAGCACAAAAAGAAACGCAAAAAATATCTTATCTGAAAGCAGGAGATGCAGGCAAGGCTCCAGCAAACTTCCAAATGAACCAGGAACCACAATTAAGACAAGAACAATTGATCACCGGCAACCATCATGGGAGGGAACCTCCCTTATATCAGACCAATCCGTGATCCCAGATTGCCACTCCTCGCTGAAAGGTTCAGTACTGTCTGTAACCACCAGAGGGAGCCTCTGCTCAGAAACCATCTCTAGCACATTCATAACAGTACCCCCCCTTGAGGAGGGGTCACCGAACCCTCACTTGTGCAACCAGACCGATCAGGATGAGCTCGGTGATAGGCACGGATCAGTCTCCTAGCATGGATGTCCGAAGCAAACACCCAAGAATTGTCCTCCTGACCATAACCTCTTTACTTAACCAAATACTGGAGTTTCTGTCTAGAAAACCGAGAATCCAATATTTTCTCAACCACATACTCCAGATTGCCCTCAACCAAAACAGGGTCAGGAGGTGCAGCCATAGGAACCACTGGCTCGACAAACCTCTTCAATAAGGACTTGCGGAACACGTTATGGATCTTAAATGTCCCTGGAAGAAGCAAACGGAAGGAAACAGGATTAAGAATCTCCATGATCTTATAAGGTCCAATGAACCTGGGCTTAAACTTTGGAGATGCAACCCTCATAGGGATATTTCTTGAGGACAACCAAACTAAGTCCCCCACTTTAAACCGAGGACCATCAGTCCTATGCCGGTTGGCAAACCGCTGGGCCTTCTCCTGAGAGAGAGACAACCTCTCCACTACCTGGTCCCAAATATGCTGCATTCGCTCCACAACAGAGTCAACACCCGAACAGACAGAAGCCTCCGCCTGTCCCGAAGAAAATCGAGGGTGAAACCCAAAATTGCAGAAAAATGGAGACATCAAGGTGGCAGAGCTAGCCCTATTATTAAGAGTAAACTCAGCCAAAGGCAAAAAAGAGACCCAGTCATCTTGATCAGCAGACACAAAACATCTCAAATAAGTCTCCAAGGTCTCATTTGTTCTCTCGGTTTGTCCATTGGTCTGAGGGTGAAATGCAGAGGAGAAAGATAACTGAGCACCAAGTTTAGAACAAAATGTCCTCCAAAATCTGGAAACAAACTGGACTCCTCTGTCAGACACAATGTTCTCCGGAATGCCATGCAACCGAACCACGTGCTGAAGGAACAAAGGCACCTAATCGGAGGAGGAAGGCAACTTAGGTAATGGCACAAGATGTATCATCTTGGAAAACCTATCACAGATTACCCAGATAACGGCCATTCTCTGAGAAACAGGGAGGTCGGAAATAAAATCCATAGAGATATGGGTCCATGGCCTCTTGGGCACAGGCAATGGCATTAACAAACCACTAGAGCGAGAGCAAGGCTTGGAGCGAGAGCAAGTCCCACAGGACTGCACAAATTCCCTGACGTCACGAGACAAAGTAGGCCACCAAAAGGACCGACTCACCAAGTCTCTGGTACCAAAAATCCCAGGATGACCAGCCAACACGGAACAATGAATCTCAGACATCACACTCTTCTTCCACTGGTCTGGGACAAACAATTTCCCAGTAGGGCAGCGCTCAGGTTTATCCTCCTGACACCCTTCCAAGGCCAGTCTCAAATTGGGTGAGATGGCGGAAACTACACCCTCTTTCAAAATAACAGTAGGATCAGATAACTCAGGAGAGTCCGCAAAGAAACTCCTCGAGAGGGCATCCGCCTTAACATTCTTAGTGACAGGTAGAAAAGAAACCACAAAATTAAAACTGGTGAAAAACAAGGCCCACCTGGCCTGTCTAGGATTAAGTCGCTTGGCTGATTCGAGATAAACCAGATTCTTATGGTCCGTGAGGACCACCACCTGATGTTTGGCTCCTTCCAGCCAATGTCTCCACTCTTCAAAGGCCAATAACTCCCGATTACCGACGTCATAATTACGTTCAGTTGAAGAAAATTTTCGAGAGAAAAATGCACAAGGGTTACTCTTAGAGTGTCAGGGACACCGCACTGCACATGCTCACTGAGCCAGTGCACGTGTCCTGAGTGAACCAACTGTGCCCCAAGATACCTGTAGACGTGTGTTTCTGTAGAACAGGACCTTCCGCAGCATGTGACTGCCAAGGGGCGGAGCCGGCCACACTTCTCTCAGAGGCAGCAGTAGTGGATGATGTGTACTGCAGACTAACAGGACCTGCAGCACATGACTGCTGGGGGCGTGGCCTAAGCTCCAGAGATCTAGGAACTGCAGGAAAACTCCTAGCAGGGTAACTACGAGATAAAGTTACCAAGGGGCAAAGACAGGGACGAAAACCAGGACAGGCCGAGATCAGAGCACAAGATAGCACGACAGTACCAAAGGATTAGACAGAACGGATAGTCAGGACGTAGCAATAGATCAGTAAACCAGAGCGGGCAATAGACAGTACAATAGGGACAAAACTGTAACAGAGTATCGATAGCCAAGCCAGGAGGTCAAAACCGGAGAAGACAATATAAGCAAAACGTGAGACAGAGAGCAGAGTGAGCAAACAGACCGGGTCATACACGGGAATCAAACAAGCAGAGCAGTATACACACAAACCAGGGGAGTCAAATACACAGTCATAACGAAAGTATAGCTGACAGAGAATCTCCCTCTGGACTGGGTATAAATACCCTCCCAGATCCAAAGGGAGGCCAGCAAAAGTTAACCCTGAATGGACAGGACATTAACCATGTCCTATACCATGACAGTACCCTCCTTAATGGGGGGCCACTGGACCCCCAGGCCTCTCAGGATATCTGGCATGAAAAGCCTGTACCAGTCGGTCGGCATGTACCGAACTGGCCGGAACCCATGACCGATCTTCAATGGAGTATCCCTTCCAATGAATAAGGTACTGAAGTCTCCGGCGCACCCACCGCGAATCAATGATGCACCCTACCTCGTACTCCAGTTGACCCTCTACCAATACTGGTGGAACCACGGATGAGGGATCTTCTCTAACCGTCCCCACAGGTTTTAATAGGGACCTGTGGAAGACGTTAGATATTTTGAAGGAGGTGGGCAACTGAAGCCTGTACGCCACTGGATTGATCACCTCTACAATCTTGTATGGGCCAATAAATTTGGGGCCCAGCTTCATAGAGGGTATCTTAAGTTTGATGTTACGGGTGGACAACCAGACCTTTTCCCCCACTGTCAACACAGGACCCAATCCCCTCCTCCTGTCCGCAATAAATGTTTGTACTTCTTCTGGGCTTTGGAGATGTTCCCCTGAACCTCCCTCCAAAGGTTTTTTAACTGTTGAACCATCCCTTCGGCACCAGGACAACCAGAATCCATACGGGAAAATTCCCCAAACTGCGGAACAAACCCATAATTGACCTGAAAAGGAGACTTTCCGGTAGACTGATTGATACGACAGTTGAACGCAAATTCTGCCATGGGTAAAACCTCACACCAATCTTCCTGTCTGGAGGAGGCCAGGCATCTCAGAATCTGCTCCAACGACTGATTGGTGCGTTCAGTCTGTCCGTTGGTTTCCGGGTGATAGGCAGAGGAGAATGACAATGTGACCCCCAACTTCTTACAGAACGCTCTCCAAAACCTGGCCACAAACTGCACACCCCTGTCCGACACCACATTCACAGGCACTCCATGCAACCGAACTATGTGCTGTATAAACAAACGGGCCAAGGTTTCAGCAGACGGCAACGCGGGTAACGGCACAAAGTGGGCTTGCTTAGAAAATCTATCAACCACTACCCATACCACTGAATTGCCCTTGGATGAGGGAAGATTAGTGATAAAGTCCATGGACAGGTGTGTCCATGGTTTATCCGGAATTGGCAAAGGCACCAATTCCCTGGCCGGCCGGACCTGAGAGCTTTTAGAGCGAGCGCACACCCCACAAGTATTAACAAAATTTTTAATATCAGTACCCATAGAGGGCCACCAAAAACCTCTAGCCACTGCCCCCTGGGTAGCTGCAATACCAGGGTGTGCACTTAACACAGAATCATGAAATTCTTGCAGGAGTGTGAGACGGAGCTGTTCGGGTACGAACAAGTTACCTGGGGGTTTATTCCTGGGAGCTTGTGCTTGTGCTTCCAGAATCTCTCTCTGTAACTCAGAGGAGACTTCGGCTACAACCACTCCCGGTTGAAGAATGGAGGAAGGAGGTTCTGGAGGGGACACAGAATCAAAACTTCGGGATAAGGCATCTGCCTTTACATTTTTAGACCCTGGTCGGAATGTGATGGTAAAATGAAAGCGAGAAAAAAAAAGTGCCCACCGAGCCTGTCTGGGGGTCAATCTCTTAGCGGACTCGATATAGGCCAGGTTCTTATGATCAGTGATGACCGTAATGGGATGAGCAGCCCCCTCCAAAAAATGCCTCCATTCTTCAAAGGCCAGTTTGACCGCTAACAATTCCCTGTTGCCGACATCATAGTTTCTCTCTGCCGAAGAGAACTTTTTAGAGAAAAAGGCACAGGGTTTAAGATTAGTCAGGGTAGAGGGGCCCTGGGACAACACTGCCCCCACCCCCACTTCCGAAGCGTCGACCTCCACGATAAAAGGTCTTGATGAATCGGGTTGTACCAACACAGGGGCTGAAGTAAAGCATTTCTTCAATGTAAGGAAGGAATTTTTTGCGGCCACGGACCAATTTTTTTACCTCTGCCCCCTTAAGAGTGAGGTCCGTCAAAGGTTTCACTACCTGTGAAAACCCTTTAATGAACTTCCTATAATAGTTAGCGAAGCCCAAAAATCGTTGCAACCCCTTCAGATCATGAGGCTGCACCCAATCTGTAATGGCCTGAACCTTCCTGGATCCATGCGGAATCCCTCCCCGGATACAATTACACCCAGAAAAGACAATTCTTGCATAAAAAATAAACACTTCTCCAGCTTAGCATACAAATGGTTCTCCCGGAGTCTCATAAGAACCGCACGTAAATGATGCAAGTGTGACTGACTGTCTTTTGAGTATATCAGAATGTCATCCAGGTAAATGACGTCCAATTAAATCAGAAAAAACAACATTGATGAAGTTCTGAAAAACAGCAGGGGCATTAGTGAGACCGAAGGGCATAACCAGATTTTCAAATAGCCCCTCAGTTGTCAGGAATGCTGTTTTCCATTCGTCCCCCTCCCAGATCCTTATAAGGTTATAAGCCCCTCGTAGATCGAGCTTAGAAAACCATTTGGCCCCCGTGAGTTGATTGCATAGATCGGGAATCAACGGGAGAGGGTACGTGTTCTTAACGGTAATTTTGTTCAGTTCCCGAAAGTCGAGACACGGTCGCAACCCACCATCTTTTTTCTTTACAAAGAAAAACCCCGCTGCCACGGGTGACACCGAGGGCCGAATATGCCCTTTGCGAAGGCTTTCTTTGATGTACTCTTTCATGGCTTGGCGCTCAGGCCCGGACAAATTAAACAAACGAGCCTTGGGTAATTTGACTCCAGGTAACAAATCAATGGCGCAATCATAGGGTCTATGTGGTGGGAGCGCCTCAGCCTCACTTTCGGAAAATACGTCTTCAAAGTCTTTCAGGTACTCCGGAATACCCTCCAGACTGACAGACGACACAGATACAGATTTTATCGGTTTGACAAGAGAAACGGAGTTACAACACAGACCATTATTATTACATCCCCATCGGGTGATCTCCCCTTTTGCCCAATCAATGAGAGGATTGTGGCGTTGCAGCCAGGGCATCCCCAATACCAGTCCTGCAGGCAGATTATTCAGAATAAAGCAACTTAATTTTTCCACGTGAGTGGAACCCACTTTCATAGAAAAAACTTCAGACATAAAACAAATTCCATCCCGGGCAAGAGGGGATGAATCCACAGCCACAATTTTAACAGGATCTTTCAACCTGACTGTCCCTATCTTATTAAGAGTCACAAATTGGGCATCAATCAGATTAATGGAGGAACCACAGTCAACAAAGGCGGTGGTCATAACAGAACCGCCAGCAAGTTCCAATTCAACCTGGAGCACCATTTTAGCAAGGGAAAAAAAATGTACCTGGGAGTCTGGGCAACCTCCACGATTGTCGCCCAGACTCAGTCGTTTTCCTGACGTTTTTACAGAAGAAGGGCAGGAAGGACAGTCCCTTTTCCAATGTCCAGAGGCTCCACAGTAAAAGCATAGACTGTTGTCTTTACGGTGTCTTCTCTCTCGTTCCTTTCCTGAGACAGCCTCCATCTCCATGGGCTCAGATGCGGGAGCGGTGTAACACAATTTGGAGTACAAGGGAGTCTCTTGTTGCATCATTCCCCTAGCACGGAGTCTCCGGTCCATACGGACCGCCTGCATCATGGCGTCCTCCAGAGTATCGGGAGGAGGATGTAATGCCAGAGCGTCCTGCAGACGGTCAGATAGGCCCCTGCGGAACAACCCCCTCAGGGCGGCATCATTCCAAGATACTTCCGCGGTCCAACGTCTGAACTCTGAGCAGAACCATTCAGCAGAGTTCCTCCCCTGTGTCACACTCATCACCATATCCTCAGCCAGACGCACTCTATCAGGCTCATCATAAATGTGCCCCAGAGCCTCAAAGAACAGGTTCACAGACATACGTTCAGGAGCAGAGGAAGAGAGAGAGAAAGCCCATGCTTGCGGAGCCCCCCTTAATAAGGACATTACGATCCCCACCCTCTGCCTTTCATTTCCAGAGGTCCGGGGACGCAATTCAAAGAACAACTTGCATCCCTCCTTAAAAACCCTAAACAATTTTTTATCTCCAGAAAAATTGTCGGGTAATTTTACAGGGGGTCGGGGTCCACAAGAGATACATCAGTGGGGCCCCCCTCCTGGAACCCCGACGGAACAGACCCCATTAGAGCGTCTGCCACATCTCTCTGTACCTGTTGATGCGACTGAACCAGATTTTGCTGCTCTATAGACAGCTTCTGCATAAGCTGGGAGAGCTCATTAACCTGCTCAGTGAGAGCCTGTACCGGATCCATAATGTGCTAACACCCCACCACCAGGGAAAGACTGTAATGGTCAGCTATAATGTCAGGGACACCGCACTGCACATGCTCACTGAGCCAGTGCACGTGTCCTGAGTGAACCAACTGTGCCCCAAGATACCTGTAGATGTGTGTTTCTGTAGAACAGGACCTTCCGCAGCATGTGACTGCCAAGGGGCGGAGCCAGCCACACTTCTCTCAGAGGCAGCAGTAGTGGATGATGTGTACTGCAGACTAACAGGACCTGCAGCACATGACTGCTGGGGGCGTGGCCTAAGCTCCAAAGATCTAGGAACTGCAGGAAAACTCCTAGCAGGGTAACTACGAGATAAAGTTACCAAGGGGCAAAGACAGGGACGAAAACCAGGACAGGCCGAGATCAGAGCACAAGATAGCATGACAGTACCAAAGGATTAGACAGAACGGATAGTCAGGACGTAGCAATAGATCAATAAACCAGAGCGGGCAATAGACAGTACAATAGGGACAAAACTGTAACAGAGTATCGATAGCCAAGCCAGGAGGTCAAAACCGGAGAAGAAATATAAGCAAAACGTGAGACAGAGAGCAGAGTGAGCAAACAGACCGGTGTTGTGAGTGGGCTTGGGATGAGTTCTGAGCAGAGACTCCCTCTGGTGGTTACAAGCGGTGCTGGTCTGTCCAGTGAAGATTGTGAAGATTGTGAGGATTGGGAATCAGGTGTTACTGACTGGTCTTATATAAGGGAGTCACCTTCCCATCAGGGTTGCCGGTGATCAATTGTTCTGGTCTGAATCCTTGATTCCTGTTTCCTTTGTAGCCTGCTGTGTCGTGTCTGCATCTCCTGCTAACAGATAAGACATTTTCTTCTTTTTGTTTTTGTGCTTGATTTTTGCATTTTGTCCTGCACTTCTGTGGGGGCCTTCAGGGTCCCCTCCGGGGGCTTTTGCCCTCTCAGTTTAGTTCAGCCACTGATGTTTGTACCTTTGCTTTTTCCAGTTTCTTCAGTGGCTGCTGTTTTGATTTTGTTACACCAGAGAACTAATTTAGGTGGTAGAGGTCGTGTGATCTCAGGTGTTTTTGAAATTAGTAGAGTTGGTGCTTTTCAGGGTTTTCTGGGATTGCAGTAAGTACCCTTCCTATCCTTTTCTATTTAGTTAGTTTGGGCCCCAACGTTTGCTCATACTATTTTCCGTCTGCGTCTGTATTTCTTCTTGTCTAACCGCCATTACATGTTTGGGGGCTTTCTATTATCTTTGGGGTTCTGCTCCGGGGCAGATAGCTTTCCTATTTCTATCTTTAGGTGTAGTTAGTTTCTCAGGCTGTGACGAGGCGTCTAGGACGAACGTAGGAACGCTCCACGGCTGCCTCTAGTTGTTGTGGTTAATCAGGGTACTGCAATCTCATAGATTCCAACTGCTCTGGTGTATTGCCTTTTTTGCCTGCACTCCTCAGCTACCGAAACATAACAGACACGGTCATACACGGGAATCAAACAAGCAGAGCAGTATACACACAAACCAGGGGAGTCAAATACACAGTCACAATGAAAGTATAGCTGACAGAGAATCTCCCTCTGGACTGGGTATAAATACCCTCCCAGATCCAAAGGGAGGCAAGCAAAAGTTAACCCTGAATGGACAGGACATTAACCATGTCCTATACCATGACATAGAGGTCTCTGGATCTCTTTGGGACAAAACAGCACCTGCCCCAATTTCAGAGGCATCAACCTCCACCTGAAACGGTAGAGAAACATCAGGCTGCCGTAGAACAGGAGCAGAAGTGAATCTCTGCTTAAGTTCCTGAAACGCAGAGACTGCCTCAGGAGGCCAGTTCACCACATCCAAACCCTTTTTGGTCAAATAAGTCAATGGTTTAACAATACCGGAGAAATTACCAATACCCAAAAATCTCTGAAGAGCCTTTAATGAAGTAGGTTGGACCCAATCACAGATGGCTTGAACCTTGACCGGGTCCATTTCAATAACAGACGGAGACAAAATGAATCCCAGAAATGAGACCTTCTGTACGCCAAAAAGACACTTTGATCCCTTCACATACAGTGCATTCTCTCTCAAAATCTGGAACACAGTCCGAACATGTTTCACATGAGAGTCCCAGTCATTGGAAAAAATCAAGATATCATCCAAATAAACAATCAGAAATTTATCCACAAAATCCCTGAAAATATCATTCATGAAGGATTGGAAAACGGAAGGAGCATTAGTGAGCCCAAAGGGCATCACTAGGTACTCAAAATGCCCATCTGGGGTATTAAACGCCGTCTTCCATTCATCCCCGTGCTTAATGCGAATAAGGTTATATGCCCCCCTGAGGTCAAGCTTGGTAAACCAACTAGCACTTTTCACCCTGGAAAACAGGTCAGAAATCAAGGGTAACGGATATTGATACTTCACAGTGATCTTATTCAAGAGACGATAATCAATACACGGCCTCAATGAACCATCCTTTTTGGCCACAAAGAAAAAAACGGCACCCAAGGGTGAAGAGGATGGTCTGATATGACCCTTTTCCAATGACTCCTTGATATCAGATCGCATAGCATCGTGTTCAGGTACAGACAAGTTAAAAAGGCGACCTTTAGGAAATTTACCACCAGGCACTAATTCAATAGCGCAATCGTAGCTCATGTGAGGGGGCAAAGATGCAGATTTACTTTCACTAAATACATCCGAAAAATCAGTCAAAAAGTCAGGAACATCCTGAGACTTGGGAGAGGCAGAAAAAACAGGAGTGTCGGCATTAACACATTGGCAGCCCCAACTGGTCACAGACAGAAATTTCCAATCCAAAACAGGATTATGAGACTGTAACCAAGGGAAACCTAGTACAATAATGTCATGCAGATTATACAGCACCAGAAATTTGCAACTCTCCTGATGATCTGGTTCAACCCTCATTATCACCTGAGTAGAAAACTGGGGTTTATTCTCCGCCAAAGGGGTAGAATCAATGCCCAGTAGGGGAACAGATTTCCGAAGGGGTATCATGGGAAACCCACAACGTTTGGCAAAGTCAAAATCCATCAGGTTAATAGCTGCTCCTGAATCAACAAAAGCCTGAGCAGAAAATGTGGACAGGGAGCAAATCAGGGTAACAGTCAACAGAAATTTAGTCTGAACACTACCCAAGACAACTGAGCGTGCAAAACGTCTTCCCCGCTTAGGGCAGACGGAAATAGCATGAGAGGCATCACCACAGTAGAAACATAACCCATTGCGCTTTCGAAACTCATGACGCTGTGCCCCAGAAGTCACTCTATCACACTGCATGGGCTCAGAAGCTGGCTCACAAGGCAACACAATCTCACGCATACCTTTGCACTCACGCAATTGTCTGTCAATTTGAATAGCCAATGACATAGAATCATCAAGACCAGAGGGAGCAGGGAATCCCACCATAACATCCTTTACATTCTCTGACAGCCCCTTCCAAAAAAGGGCTGCCAAAGCATCATCATTCCATTTGGTCAGTACTGCCCACTTTCGGAATTTCTGACAGTACAACTCAGCATCTTCAAGCCCCTGATTTAATGCCAACAAGGCTTTTTCAGCTTGATCAGTGACATTAGGTTCATCGTACAATAACCCCAGAGCCAGAAAAAATGCATCAACATCATTCAAAACAGGATCCCCAGGTGTCAGGGAAAAAGCCCAATCCTGAGGATCGCCGCGCAGGAGAGAGATGACAATTTGAACCTGCTGTGCTGCGTTACCTGAGGACTTAGGCTTTAACCCCTTCACCCCAAGGGTGGTTTGCACGTTAATGACCGGGCCAATTTTTACAATTCTGACCACTGTCTCTTTATCAGGTTATAACTCTGGAACGCTTCAACGGATCTTCGCGATTCTGAGAGAGAATGTTTTCTCGTGACATATTGTACTTCATGATTGTGGTAAAATTTCTTTGATATAACTTGCGTTTATTTATGAAAAAAACGCAAATATGGCAAAAATTTTGAAAATTTTACAATTTTCAAATTTTGAATTTTTATTCCCTTAAAACAGAGAAATATATCACACAAAATAGTTAACAAATAACATTTCCCACATGTCTACTTTAGATCAGCACAATTTTGGAAACAAAATTTTTTTTTGTTAGGAAATTATAAGGGTTAAAAGTTGACCAGCGATTTCTCATTTTTACAACAAAATTTACAAAGCCATTTTTTTAGGGACCACCTCATATTTGAAGTCACTTTGAGGGGTCTATATAGCAGAAAATACCCAAAAGTGACACCATTCTAAAAACTACACCCCTCAAGGTACTCAAAACCACATTCAAGAAGTTTATTAACCCTTCAAGTGTTTCACAGGAGCTGAAGCAACGTGGAAGGAAAAAATGAACATTTTACTTTTTAGTCACAAAAATTATCTTTTACAAACATTTTTTTTATTTTCACAAGGGAAAAAGGAGATAAAGGACCGATAAAGTTGTTGTGCAATTTCTCCTGAGTACGCCGATACCCCATATGTGAGGGAAAACCACTGTTTGGGCACACGGCAGGGCTCGGAATGGAAGGAGCACAGTTTGGCTTTTCCAAACCAAAATTGGCTGGAATTGAGAACGGACGCCATGTCGCGTTTGGAGAGGCCCTGATGTGCCTAAACAGTGGAAACTCCCCACATGTGACCCATTTTGGAAACTAGACCCCTAAGTAACTTATCTAGATGTGTGGTGAGTAGTTTGAACCCTCAAGTGCTTCACGCAAGTTTGTAATGTAGAGCCGTGAAGAAAAAAAATCATATTTTTTCCACAAGCATGATGTTTTAGTCCCCAAATTTTTATTTTCCCAAGGGTAAGAGGAGAAATTGAACCACAAAAGTTGTTGTCCAACTTGTCCTGAGTATGCTGATACCCCATATGTGGGGGGGAACCACTGTTTGGGCGCACGGCAGGGCTCGAAAGGGAAGGAGCGCCGTTTGACTTTTCCAAACCAAAATTGGCTGGAATTGCGAACGGACGCCATGTCGCGTTTGGAGGGCACCTGATGTGCCTAAACAGTGGAAACCCCCACATGTGACCCCATTTTGGAAACTAGACCCCCTAAGGAACTTATCTAGATGTGTGGTGAGTAGTTTAACCCTCAAGTGCTTCACGCAAGTTTGTAATGTAGAGCCGTGAAGAAAAAAAATCATATTTTTTCCACAAGCATGATGTTTTAGTCCCCAATTTTTTATTTTCCCAAGGGTAAGAGGAGAAATTGGACCACAAACGTTGTTGTCCAACATGTCCTGAGTACGCTGATACCCCATATGTGGGGGGGAACCACTGTTTGGGCGCACGGCAGGGCTTGAAAGGGAAGGAGCGCCGTTTGACTTTTCCAAACCAAAATTGGCTGGAATTGCGAACGGACGCCATGTCGCGTTTGGAGGGCCCCTGATGTGCCTAAACAGTGGAAACCCCCACATGTGACCCCATTTTGGAAACTAGACCCCTAAGGAACTTATCTAGGTGTGTGGTGAGCACTTTGAACCCTCAAGTGTTTCACTAACGTTTATAATGCCCTGGCGTGAAAAAAAAATATATTTTTTTTTTTCCACAAAAGTGATGTTTTAGTCCCCAATTTTTTATTTTCCCAAGGGTAAGAGGAGAAATTGAACCCCAAAAGTGGTTGTCCAATTTGTCCTGAGTACGCTGATACCCCATATGTTGGGGGGATCCACTGTTTGGGTGCACGGCAGGGCTCGGAAGGGAAGCAGTGACGTTTTGGAATGCAGACTTTGATGGAATGGTCTGCGGGCATCATGTTCCGTTATCAGAGCCCCTGATGTGCCTAAACAGTGGAAACCCCCCACATGTGACCCCATTTTGGAAACTAGACCCCCTAAGGAACTTATCTAGGTGTGTGGTGAGCACTTTGAACCCCCAAGTGTTTCACTAACATTTATAATGCCCTGGCGTGAAAAAAAAAATATTTTTTTTTCCACAAAAGTGATTTTTTAGTCCCCAATTTTTTATTTTCCCAAGGGTAAGAGGAGAAATTGGACCCCAAAAGTGGTTGTCCAATTTTTCCTGAGTACGCTGATACCCCATATGTTGGGGGAATCCACTGTTTGGGCGCACGGCAAGGCTCGGAAGGGAAGCAGTGACATTTTGGAATGCAGACTTTGATGGAATGGTCTGCGGGCGTCATGTTCCGTTAGCAGAGCCCCTGATGTGCCTAAACAGTGGAAACCCCCCACATGTGACCTAATTTTGGAAACTAGACCCCCTAAGGAACTTATCTAGGTGTGTGGTGAGCACTTTGAACCCCCAAGTGTTTCACTAACATTTATAATGCCCTGGCGTGAAAAAAAAAATTTTTTTTTTCTCCACAAAAGTGATTTTTAGTCCCCAATTATTTATTTTCCCAAGGGTAAGAGGAGAAATTGGACCCCAAAAGTGGTTGTCCAATTTGTCCTGAGTACGCTGATACCCCATATGTTGGGGGAATCCACTGTTTGGGCGCACGGCAAGGCTCGGAAGGGAAGCAGTGACGTTTTGGAATGCAGACTTTGATGGAATGGTCTGCGGGCGTCATGTTCCGTTAGCAGAGCCCCTGATGTGCCTAAACAGTGGAAACCCCCCACATTTGACCCCATTTTGGAAACTAGACCCCCTAACGAACTTATCTAGGTGTGTGGTGAGAACTTTGAACCCCCAAGTGTTTCATTAAAGTTTATAATGCCCAGGTGTGAAAAAAAAAATCCTACTTTTTACCTCACAAAAATGATGTTTTAGTCCCCAATTTTTTATTTTCCAAGGTTAAGAGGAGAAATTAGACATCAAAATTGGATGTCCAATTTGTCCTGAGTATGCTGATACCCCATATGTTGGGGGGATCCACTGTTTGGGCTCACGGCAGGGCTCGGAAGGGAAGCAGTGAGGTTTTGGAATGCAGACTTTGATGGAATGGTCTGCGGGCGTCATGTTCCGTTATCAGAGCCCCTGATGTGCCTAAACAGTGGAAACCCCCCACATTTGACCCCATTTTGGAAACTAGACCCCCTAACAAACTTATCTAGGTGTGTGGTGAGAACTTTGAACCCCCAAGTGTTTCACTAAAGTTTATAATGCCCAGGTGTGAAAAAAAAATCCTACTTTTTCCTCATAAAAATGATGTTTTAGTCCCCAATTTTTTTTTCCCAAGGTTAAGAGGAGAAATTGGACACCAAAAGTTGTTGTCCAATTTGTCCTGAGTACACTGGTACCCATATGTGGGAAAAAACTGTTTGGGCACAAGTCGGGGCTCAGAAGGGAAATTGTGACGTTTTGGAAGCAGACTTTGATGGAATGGTCATGTTCCGTTTGCAGAGCCCCTGATGTGCCTAAACAGTAAAAAAAAACCACAAGTGACATAATTTTGGAAAGTAGACTCCCAAGGAACTTTTCTAAATGTGCCCCCCTTCTGGAACTAATCTTTCCTGTAAAGTAAATTAGTAGTGCATGGAGATGTGGCACAATTTGAAACAATACTTCATACACAGGCCAGGTTTTTCGGGGCAGGTGTCGCATTGGTAAGTGGTGTCCTTGCGTATTCCCCTTTTGTAACACACTCGGCACCTTTTTTGCGGCTTACCTTTTCTTCCAGTTGGCGGGTACACCCCGGGAAATGCTGACCTGGTATGATACGAGCACCTTCAGTTCCGGAAGTACTGGGGCCCGCTCTTTCCTGAGCGCCAAACATCAGGGCCTTAACCACTACCTCCTGAAACTGAAGGTACGTCGTATCGCTGTTGCGTGCACATCATGACAGCAGGAAAGCGTTGAGCATTGCCATTTGGACGATGTGCACGGACAGCTTCTTGTACCACACCTTGGCCTTTCTCAAAGCACTGTACGGTTGGAGGAGTTGATCGGAGAGATAAACACCCCCCATGTATTTGTTGTACCCAAGTACACAGTCCGGTTTGCGGACCTGTGTAGAGGTACCCCATACAGTGCTGAGGGCGCTGCCATCACCATGTATGGTGGTCAAGAGAAGGACATCCCTCTTGTCCTTGTACTTGACCACCAACAGGTGGTCGCTACATTGGGCTCTGCTCTCACCTTTTCTGAGCATCAGCCCAAGTAGCATCTTTGGGAGGCCTCTCTGATTTTTGCGGACGGTACCACAGGCTGCGGTACTTCGCGCAGAGAAGGATTTGTAGAGTGGGATGCTGGAATAAAAGTTATCAGTGTAAAGGTGATAACCTTTATCCAGCAGTGGGTGCACCAAATCCCACACAATTTTCCCACTCACTCCCAGGACGGGGGGACACTCAGGGGGTTCAATCCTGGTGTCCTTTCCTTCGTAAACTCTAAAGCTGTGGGTGTACCCTGAGGTACTCTCACACAGCTTATAGAGTTTGATTCTGTACCTTGCCCTCTTGCTGGGCAGGTACTGGCGGAATGCGAGCCGTCCCTTAAAATGAACCAAGGACTCATCCACGCAGATGTCCCTTTGGGGCACGTACACTTCAGCAAACTTTTTGTTGAAGTGTTCGATGACCGGCCGAACTTTGAACAGGCGGTCAAAGTTGGGGTCATCTCGTGGGGGACACTGTGCATTATCATTATAATGCAGGAATTTGTGGATGGCCTCAAAACGCGTCCGAGCCATGACCATTCGGAACAGTGGAGTGTTGTATAAAATATCAACACTCCAATATTGCCGAATTTCTGGCTTCTTCAGGATCCCCATATGGAGGACCAGGCTCCAAAACTGCATCATTTCAACTGCGTCTACAGGAGACCAGTTGGAAAATGATGAACGGGGGTTTTGCGCCAAAAATTGCCGAGCGTACAAATTTGTTTGCTCCACCATGAGGTTAATTAAATCCTCAGAGAAAAAGACTTTGAAAAAGTCTATTTCTGTGAAGCCAGTAGAGTCAAACCTGATTCCTGATTCTGCCACAAAATCAGGAATCAGTGGCTCGTAATTTTCGGGGGCCGGGGTCCATACGGGGTCCGAAGAGGGGTGCTCTGGTTCATTTTCAGGGGCGGGCGCTGCCTCATATTCTGTCCTGGGGCGTCTGCGTGGCGGTTCCGCAGGACCCGAGGAGGAAGATGAGGAGGAGGAGGAAGAAGAAGAAGTATCATCTGAAAAATAAAGAAATGTGGGATCCTCTCCCTCGCTATCAGTGTCGGAGGCAAGGAAAGCGTATGCCTCCTCCACTGAATAGCGCTGTTGGGATGAGCGTGACGAGCGGGACATTTTTTTTGTGAAAGTGGTGCTTTGTGTGAACTTTATTTATAACTGTGTGTGTGGGGGGGGGTAGTGATTGGTGTAAACTAAGCTGAAAAAAAAAGCTAAAAGAAAAGAAAGCGAATAGGGAAAAAAAAAGGCCTGTGAAAAAAAGTCTAAACCAGCAGGCACGAGCTCTGATAAGTGACCGGTGTCACTTATCAAAGTTCCGCGGCTGCTGGATGTGCGCACGGGAGTGGCGGAAAGGGGGGGTGAAAAAAAACTGGCAGGCACGAGCTCTGATAAGTGACCGGTGTCACTTATCAAAGTTCCGCGGCTGCCGGATGTGCGCACGGGAGTGGCGGAAAGGGGGGTGAAAAAAAAAAAAAGTGGCAGGCACGAGCTCTGATAAGTGACCGCTGTCACTTATCAAAGTTCCGCGGCTGCTGGATGTGCGCACGGGAGTGGCGGAAAGGGGGGGATGAAAAAATAAAAACTGGCAGGCACGAGCTCTGATAAGTGACCGGTGTCACTTATCAAAGTTCCGCGGCTGCTGGATGTGCGCACGGGAGTGGCGGAAATGGGGGGTGAAAAAAAAAAGCTGG
This sequence comes from Oophaga sylvatica, assembly GCA_033576555.1. NCBI lineage: Eukaryota > Metazoa > Chordata > Amphibia > Anura > Dendrobatidae > Oophaga > Oophaga sylvatica. The sequence continues at coordinate 76,094 of JARQOD010001435.1, read as the reverse complement.
CAGGCACGAGCTCTGATAAGTGACCCGTGTCACTTATCAAAGTTCCGCGGCTGCTGGATGTGCGCACGGGAGTGGTGGAAAAGTTGGTTAAAAAAAAAAAAACAGCAGGAACGAGCTCTGATAAGTGACTGGTGTCACTTATCAAAGTTCCGCGGCTGCTGGATGTGCGCATGGGAGTGGCGGAAAGGGGGGGGGTGAAAAAAAAAAAACGGCAGGCACGAGCTCTGATAAGTGATCGCTGTCACTTATCAAAGTTCCGCGGCTGCCGGATGTGCGCACGGAGGGGGGTGCGAAAGTGTTGATCGGTGAACTGCGTCACCAATCAACGGTCGGCGGCACAAAGGGGGGTAAAAAGAGGGGGAAAGGGAAGGGGGGAGGGGTGAATGGAGGGATTGGGGTGGATCGGGCAGGGATCGGGGCTCAAAAACTCACGTTTGTAGTCTCTTCTTTCTTCTCTCTTCTTTCTTCTCTTCTTTCTTCTCTACTTTCTTCTCTTCTTTCTTCTTTCTTCAGCAGGAGTTGTGGTGTCACAGGCTACTGTGGCACCACAAGGCCCAGCACAGGAGGAGATCTGGCAGTGTGACCGCACAGCAGGAATCCTCAGCAAGTGTGAGGACCCCTGCAGTGCGATCAGACAGGTCAGATCTAGTTTGCAGACAGGTCACAGAGCAGTCACATCGCTGATGTGACCTGTCATTGGTGGGATCGATGATCACATCAATCCCACCAATCAAAGGAGACCCCTGTATTGCCAGTTGCTAGGCACCGGCCTAGTAATCGGAGCTCACAGCTCCGATTCCTAGGCAGGTCACCGGCAGGTCAACAAGCAGGACACAGAGCGGTCACACCGCTGCTGTGCCCTGCGATTGGCGCGATCGTCGATGACATCGATCGCGCCAATCAGCTCCTGCATGCCCTACAGGCCCTGGCCTAGGATCGGTCCTATTACTGCACCGATCCCGGCAGGTACAGGCAGGGCACAGCGCGGATATACCGCGGCTGTGCCCTGCGATTGGCGCGATCGATGTGATCGGCGATCGCGCCAATCCGGGGGGAGTCTGGACCTTCCTAGGCCCAGGCCTAGGATCGAGTACATCGGTACTCGATCCTAGCCTGCAATCTCACTGTTTCAGCCGCTCTGATTGGCTGAAACAGTGAGAAAGGCTGTGATTGGCTGTTCAGAATTGAACAGCCAATCACAGCGATCGGGAGGCCTGAGGGAGGAGGACGCAGCCCGGGAGGCCGACGCCAACTTCCAAGAGGTAAGCTGGCGTCGGAATTTTAATGCGATCACCGCTACTTAAGTCGCGATGTCGCATTAAAGGGCATGACGTACTATCCCGTCCATGGTCAGATTGGCACGGGTTTCATGGACGGGATAGTACGTCGGATTTCAGAGAGGGGTTAAGGCAAAAAACAACTTACAGTTATTTTTGAAATTCAGAAATTTAGCCCGATCCCCCAAAAACAAATCTGGCATGGGAATCCTAGGTTCCACAACCGGCAACCCAGCAAGATAGGTAGCAATACCCCGAACCTCAGTGGCAAGCTGATCCACACGGCCAGACAACTGTGCAAACTCCATTGAGAGAAAAAAAATCCTCCTCAGCACCCAGAGAAAAAGAGGGAAAAAATGCAACAGACAGAAAAAAAAAAAAAAAATCTCTAACAACTCTGACAACTTTTTTTTTCTTTCCACACTATTTTTCCCTTCTGTGAGTACCATATAATTTTCAGTTATGGCCGGTGATACTGTTATGTTTTGGTAGCTGAGGAGGACAGGAACAACAGCAGGGCAGCCGAACACCTGAGATGCTGGTAACTGATGGGTTGCAGATTCCTAAACTAACGACACAACTAGAGGTAGCCGTGGAGCGTTCCTACGTTGATCCTAGACGCCTCGTCACAGCCTGAGAGATAACTACACCTAAAGGCAGAAAGATGAAAGCTATCTGCCCCGGAGCAGATCCCCAAAGAAAATAGGAAGCCCCCAAACATATAATGGCTGTTAGACAAGATGAAAATACAGACATAGGCAGAAAATAGACTGAGCAAATGCTGGGGACACAAGCTGACTAAATAGGATAGGACAGGAGAGATTACTTTCTGCAACCCAGAAAACCCTACAAAAATCTAACAATTCTGATTACAAAAATACTGAGATCACATGATCTCGCCACCCACTAAATCAGATTTCAGTGTGAACAAAAACCAAGCCGCAGCCGCTGAAAAAACAGGAAAAAGCAAATGAGCAAATAACAGTGGCTGCAGATAAACTGTGAGGAGCTCAGGCCCCAGGAGGGGACCTGGCTGACCTCCACAAAAGTGCAGAAAACAATGCAAAAAGCAAGCTCAAAAAGAAAAAAAAATATATCTTATCTGAAAGCAGGAGATGCAGGCAAGGCTCCAGCAAACTTCCAAATGAACCAGGAACCACAATTGAGACAAGAACAATTGATCACCGGCAACCATCATGGGAGGGAACCTCCCTTATATCAGACCAATCCGTGATCCCAGATTGCCACTCCTCGCTGAAAGGTTCAGTACTGTCTGTAACCACCAGAGGGAGCCTCTGCTCAGAAACCATCTCTAGCACATTCATAACAATGATGTCAAAAAGGAGCCCCTGCACTTGCTAGAACAGAAGCTAGAGATTTTTACATTTTGGCTGGATTTCAAGATGTATCAAGAGTGCAGTGGTCGTAGACGTGACTTCCAAGATACAGTATGGGTGTTTCCACTAGACAATCCATCCAACATGTCATAGAATCAAAATCTGTTTTTTTTTCTGGCAACTCTATTCAGCTGTGAACAAATTATATCAAATTGATTGCTAGACCCCAGTGGGTCTTGTCCTGTCACGCGGTCTTATGATATGTGTACGATGTCAGTAAACTATTCTTAAAAGAACAACACTCTATACAACATATAGATTAGCAACATCAGCATGTAAATATAGAATAGATTTACCTGACACGATATCCGTTGAACTCAGGGTTAATCTTGAGGACTTGATACACTGTCACAGGAAAGAGGAGGACCGGGGGTCTAACCTGACCCTAAACTGGGGTCCTAACTAATCCCTCACCTTGGAGGTACTGATAATGGTTCAGAGGTCCAAGTCTCCAGCCTAACCCTGTCTCCTATCAGTCCCTGAACCCTGTAATCAGTCCTAAGAAGGATACTGATTACCACCAAAGGAATATGGGCTGATCTCTGCTAAATACACAGATTAGACATATTAGACAGACTGGAGAAAACACAGACTTGCATACACACTCAAACACAGAAGGAACATAAATGATCTGGGATATTAAACTCTAAGCAAGGTGAGCTTAAAACAACTAAGGAGCTCTTTAACTTAAGTCTATACAGATACAATCCTATCTGTGGTCTGCATGAAGAATTTCACTGGCAACTCCCAACACAGACAACCAGAGATTTAAAGGAAACCAATCAACAAATAATTAATTGCAGCCGGGAGAAACTGCACCCAGTCCCAGAACTGAGCACAGACAGAATTAACTCCCTAACTGCCAAACACAAAGAAACAGCAACTCAGCTGTGAGAAGTCAGAATGTGCAACCGCGACGATCTTCGTGGCAATGCACACATGACAGTACCCCCCCTTCTACGAGGGGCCTCCGGACCCTCAGGGCCAGGTTTGCCCGGGTGAGTTCTGTGGAAGGTCCGCACCAAACGATCTGCGTTAATGTCAGACGCAGGAACCCACGTCCTCTCCTCTGGACCATACCCCTTCCAATGCACCAAGTACTGAAGGGACCGGCGATTCAGACGTGAGTCAATGATCTTTGACACTTGAAACTCCAAGTTACCATTGACCACCACTGGAGGAGGAGGTAGAGGTGATGGTATGACTGGTGCCACGTACCTCTTAAGTAATGACTTGTGGAACACATTGTGGATTTTAAACGTAGGAGGGAGGTCCAGACGAAATGCCACAGGATTAATTATGGAACTGATCCTGTACGGCCCGATGAATCTGGGGCCCAGCTTCCAGGAGGGAACTTTAAGTTTTATATTCCTGGTAGACAACCATACCAGATCGTTCACATTAAGATCTGGACCAGAAACTCTCCTCCTATCAGCCATACGTTTATAACGGTTCCCCATAGCACTCAGATTATTCAATACACCTCTCCACACTGAAGCAAGTGACGACGAGAAACGCTCCTCCTCAGGAACCCCAGAAGGGACCCCCCCATTGAATGTACAAAACTGGGGATGAAAACCATATGCCCCAAAAAACGGGGACTTACCAGTGGACTCGCTCCGCCTGTTGTTAAGAGCGAACTCTGCCAGAGGCAAGAAAGAAGACCAGTCCTCCTGGTTCTCTGAGACAAAACACCGAAGATAAGTCTCTAGGCTTTGATTCAGACGCTCTGTCTGACCATTGGTCTGCGGATGAAAAGCCGAGGAAAATGACAATTGCATCCCCCGACGTAAACAAAATGCCCTCCAAAACTTGGACACAAACTGAGACCCCCTATCTGACACCACATCAGAAGGCAACCCATGAAGTCTCACAATCTCCCCAATGAACACCTGCGCCAGAGTTTTAGCATTAGGGAGGGCAGGAAGAGCAATGAAATGTGCCATCTTACTGAACCTGTCAACAACCACCAGTATGACAGTCTTCCCTGACGACTGAGGAAGGTCCGTGATGAAGTCCATAGACAAATGAGTCCATGGACGCTCCGGAAGTTTCAAGGGTAAGAGGGTCCCAGACGGACGGGTATGAGGGGTCTTAGAGCGAGCACACACCCCACATGACGCGACAAAAGTTAAAACATCTTTATTAACGTTAGGCCACCAAAACCGGCGAGAAAGGAGATCTAAAGTAGCCTTACTCCCTGGATGTCCTGCTAAAGCAGAATTATGATGTGCCTCAATAACCTTTTGTCTCAACTGATTTGGGACAAACAGTCTCCCTGGAGGTCCTGCAGGGGCGTCCCCCTGAGCCTCTAACACCTCCTCCTCAAGCTCAGAACATACAGCCGACACTACCACCCCCTCCTGAAGGATAGGAATCGGGTCATCCATTTTCCCGGCCCCTGGGAAACTGCGAGACAAGGCATCCGCCTTAACATTCTTAGATCCAGGGCGATAAGTGACAACAAAATTAAACCTGGTAAAAACAACGACCATCGAGCTTGTCTGGAATTCAGACGCTTAGCAGATTCCAAATACAGCAGGTTCTTGTGATCAGTAATGACGGTGACCGGGTGGACTGCCCCCTCCAAAAAGTGACGCCATTCTTCAAAAGCCAACTTAATGGCCAAAAGTTCCCTATTGCCGATATCATAATTCCTTTCGGCGGACGACAATTTTTTAGAAAAGAAAGCGCACGGATGCCATTTACCAGGGGACGGACCCTGGGACAATATTGCACCCACCCCTACGTCAGACGCGTCCACCTCCACAACGAACGGCTGTGATGCATCTGGTTGGATGAGAACGGGTGCCGAAGCAAAACATTTTTTCAAAGAGGAAAAAGCTTGGCAAGCTTTGTCCGACCATTTAGAAAAATCCGTCCCTTTTCTTGTCATGTCAGTGAGAGGTTTGACAACAGATGAGAAATTACAAATAAATTTCCGGTAGTAGTTAGCAAACCCCAGAAAACGCTGCAGAGCCTTAAGATCCTCTGGCTGATCCCATTCAAGCACTGCTCTCACCTTTTCAGGGTCCATACGGAAACCGGAGGCTGACACCAAGAAACCCAAAAACTGAAGTTCCTGTACGGCGAATACACACTTTTCCAGTTTGGCGTATAGTTTATTGTCTCGCAAGATCTGCAACACCTGTCTCACATGCTCCTGGTGAGACACAAGATCTGGTGAGTAAATTAAAATGTCATCCAAATATACGACCACAAACAGCCCCACCAGATGACGAAAAATGTCATTAACAAAATGTTGGAACACTGCTGGTGCAGTAGTCAGACCAAAAGGCATGACAAGGTTCTCATAATGTCCTCCGGCGTGTTAAACGCCGTTTTCCACTCATCCCCCTCTTTATCCTAATCAGATTATACGCCCCCCTGAGATACAATTTAGAGAACCATTTGGCGCCAACAATTTGATTGAAGAGATCAGGAATCAGAGGGAGTGGATACGGATCTCGAACAGTAATCCGATTAAGTTCGCGGAAATCCAAGCAAGGGCGTAGGCCTCCATCTTTTTTCTTCACAAAGAAGAACCCCGCGGCCACTGGGGAAGATGAAGGTCTAATATGCCCTTTGGCCAGACTCTCCGAAATATAATCTTTCATAGCCTGCCTCTCAGGACCAGAAAGGTTATATAACCTAGCTTTAGGTAACTTAGCATCAGGAAGTAAATTAATAGAGCAGTCATACACGCGATGAGGAGGCAACTCCTGACACCCCTCCTCAGAGAACACATCCCCAAAGTCCTCCAAAAAAGGAGGCAAAGTACTAGGCACGACCGCACTGATGACTGTGTTCATGCAGTTACTTTTGCAAAACTCCCCCCATTGGCTTATATCTCTGGACTGCCAATTAATCACAGGGTTATGTTTAACCAACCAAGGAAGTCCCAACACAATAGGAGTAGGTAGACCCTCCAACACATAACAAGATAATAGTTCCCTATGTATTGCCCCTACCCGAAGGTCAATGTTATGAACCTCATGAACAAAGCTACCTTGGCCGAGAGGCCTGGCGTCAATGGAGAATATAGGGATCGGTTTGACCAATACACTCAGATGCATACCTTGAGCCTGAGCAAACTGAGCGTCAACCAGATTAGCCCCGGACCCACTATCAAGAAGAACAGAAAATCTCTCCACTCTCGTACCAACCACCACCTCCACTGGTACAAGGAACTGAGAAGAACTAGCGGACGAAATACATACTCCCAGGTTGTCGTCCACCACACAACCTGGGATTAACAGTTTTCCGGCGACTTTTTGCTCAACAAGGCACGGGATGGACATCCCCAACAAAATGTCCCTCTTTCCCGCAGAAGAAACACCTTCTAGTCCTGCGGCGTACCGCCAATCCCCTCCTACGAAATGATGTCCCTCCCAACTGCATAGGCTCCTCCGAACAGACAAGGGGAACCTCAACATAAGGGACTTTAGTAGTAGGTGGAGTAACAACAGGGGGCGGAGTTACCTCGCACCTCTCCCGGAGCCGTCTATCAGTACGGATAGCTAGGGCCATAGCAGCCTCCAGTGATGGAGGAGAATCATACTGAGCCAAAACGTCCTTTAATTTGTCAGAAAGCCCATGACAAAACTGGCTTCTAAGAGCTGGGTCATTCCACTGAGTATCTGTGGCCCATCTACGGAACTCAGAAGCAAATTCCTCCGCCGGACGATCTCCCTGCTGTATCTTACGTAATTTTGTCTCAGCAAGAGAGACCCGATCTGGGTCATCATATACCAAACCCAGGGCAGTAAAAAATCGATCTACTGACTGTAGAGCCGGGGATCCCGGAGGAAGGGAGAAGGCCCAGGATTGAGGGTCCCCTTGTAGGAGCGAGATAACAATTCCCACTCTCTGCTCTTCACTCCTGATGATCGAGGCCGAAGCCGAAAATACAATTTACATGCTTCCCTGAAGGTAAAAAATTTGTCTCGCCCACCAGTGAACCTGTCCGGGAGAGCTACTTTAGGTTCAAATCTGGTTTGCTCCGAGGGAGACAAAACTTTGGACTTAAAGTCCGTCAGCTCCATGGATAATCCCTGCAACTGCAGAGCCAGTTGGGCTACTGGATCCATGGCAACTGGGAATAATTTTATGGGCCAGTGAAAATGTCACGCGGTCTTATGATATGTGTACGATGTCAGTAAACTATTCTTAAAAGAACAACACTCTATACAACATATAGATTAGCAACATCAGCATGTAAATATAGAATAGATTTACCTGACACGATATCCGTTGAACTCAGGGTTAATCTTGAGGACTTGATACACTGTCACAGGAAAGAGGAGGACCGGGGGTCTAACCTGACCCTAAACTGGGGTCCTAACTAATCCCTCACCTTGGAGGTACTGATAATGGTTCAGAGGTCCAAGTCTCCAGCCTAACCCTGTCTCCTATCAGTCCCTGAACCCTGTAATCAGTCCTAAGAAGGATACTGATTACCACCAAAGGAATATGGGCTGATCTCTGCTAAATACACAGATTAGACATATTAGACAGACTGGAGAAAACACAGACTTGCATACACACTCAAACACAGAAGGAACATAAATGATCTGGGATATTAAACTCTAAGCAAGGTGAGCTTAAAACAACTTAGGAGCTCTTTAACTTAAGTCTATACAGATACAATCCTATCTGTGGTCTGCATGAAGAATTTCACTGGCAACTCCCAACACAGACAACCAGAGATTTAAAGGAAACCAATCAACAAATAATTAATTGCAGCCGGGAGAAACTGCACCCAGTCCCAGAACTGAGCACAGACAGAATTAACTCCCTAACTGCCAAACACAAAGAAACAGCAACTCAGCTGTGAGAAGTCAGAATGTGCAACCGCGACGATCTTCGTGGCAATGCACACATGACATGTCCCAGTACCTACCATGTTGACTATAGTCCACAGATGTAATCTACATCCCTAAGGTCACCTCTACTTTACCAGCATGATGAATTAATAAGAAAAGCACGTAGTTTTGATGGAGCTGTTATTTTCTTGCCAAAGAAACTAATTAAGATCAATGAGGTTGCTAGCCGCACACGCAATGGAGAATATTAAAGATTACAATTACTTTCACAAATGAGTTATCAACTTACCACCAAGTTCACCAACTTGCTTTGACTTTTACAACATTATATTACGAAGGCTTCATAAGATGATGAATATGAAGCAAATAGGTATGATGTTGTGAATGTGTTAGAAATGAATTCTGAGCAGAAGCTCCCTCTGGTGGTTACAAACAGTACTGAACCATTCAATGTGTAACGGGTCTGGTGGGTGGAACTACTGACGAGACAGGTCAGGTTGGTGGAACCACATAGCTTTATTATACAAGAGATTTTACTTGTAAGAGAGCGGGTGGCACCTGGGAAAAGGGCAGGGATTCACGGCAGAGGATATAGGTAGTTTCTGGACAGGCAGGTTTGTCACAGCAAGTGACCAAGGAAGTCTCTGGGCAGGCAGGTTGTAACGGTAAGTAACCGAGGCAGTCTCTGGACAGGCAGGTTGTCACGGCAAGTGACCAAGGCAGTCTCTGGGACAGGCAGGTTGTCACGGCAAGTGACCAGGCAGTCTCTGGGCAGGCAGGTTGTCACGGCAGGTGACCAGGCAGTCTCTGGGCAGGCAGGTTGTCACGGCAAGTGACCAGGAAGTCTCTAGACAGGCAGGTTGTCACAGCAAGTGACCAGGCAGACTCTGGGCAGGCAGGTTGTCACGGCAAGTGACCAGGCAGTCTCTGGGCAGGCAGGTTGTCACGGCAAGTGACAAGGCAGTCTCTGGGCAGGCAGGTTGTCACGGCAAGTGACCAGGCAGACTCTGGGCAGGCAGGTTGTCATGGCAAGTGACCAGGCAGTCTCTAGACAGGCAGGTTGTCACAGCAAGTGACCAGGCAGTCTCTAGACAGGCAGGTATATACGACCTGATATGGTGGAGCCTCCAGGTAGGCTGCAGTCGGATGGCAGATGATCGCTCCCAGGTGAGCAGGCAAGAGCCGGGGATCTCTGCAGATGATGTCCGAACTTCAGGATGGAGCTGCAGTCGGATGGCAGATGATCGCTCCCAGGTGAGCAGGCAAGAGCCGGGGATCTCTGCAGATGATGTCCGAACTTCCGGATGGAGCTGCAGTCGGATGGCAGATGATCGCTCCTAGGTGAGCAGGCAAGAGCCGGGGATCTCTGCAGATGACGTCCGAACCTCTGGATGGAACTGCAGACGGATGGCAGACAGGCAAGCCGACAGGTAACAGGCAGGTAACTGGAATCAGGAGCTGAAGGCTGAAACAGAGTTAGACTGCACAGGAACAACATTGCTCGGGCACCTACATTAAGGAGGAAGCCCTTAATATAGGGTGGAGTCCTCCAGCATTGGCTGGAGACTGATTTGGAAAATGCGCGCGGCTCCTTTAAGAGCGGGGGAGGGTGCGGGCGCGCGCCCTAAGGCCAGTAGCAGGGAAGGAGCGCGCGGGACCAGCAGGGCGGAAGGAGGACGTCATAGGCGCAGAGGGGGCTGGGAGCACTGAGGACGCTAAGCGCAGGTGAGGAGAGCGACGTCCCTGTCTGGCAGCAGGCAGGGACGCGGGCGCTACAGTACCCCCCTCTAGGCCCCCCTTCTTTAGGCCAGAAAGAAATTTAGCTAGGATAAGAGGGGCATGGATGTTCTCCGAGGCTCCCAGGTTCTCTCCTCAGGACCAAACCCCTTCCAATCCACCAAAAAATAAGTCTTTCTTCCTACCCTTTTTGTGGCCAGAATGTTCTCTACCTCAAATTCATCATCAGCAGACACTGGAGCAGGAGGTGTACCTGTAGACTTAAAAAAAGAGTTAAGAACCACAGGTTTGAGGAGAGATACATGAAAAGAATTAGGAATTCTCAAATTGGCCGGGAGTTTCAATTTATAGGACACCGGATTGATCTGACTGATGATCTCAAAAGGACCGATGAACCGAGGACCTAACTTGTAGGACGGAATTTTGAGTCGAACATATTTGGACGAAAGCCAGACTTTGTCCCCAGGACGGAATTGAGGAGGATCCAGACGTTTTTTGTCAGCATGTCTTTTCATGCGCTCGGATGACTGAATGAGTGCGGACCGGGTACTCTCCCAGATGGAGGAGAATTCTCTAACCAGAGATTCCGCAGCTGGATTGTCCACAGAGATGGAAACAGGGACAGGGATCCGAGGGTGCTGACCGAAGACTACAAAAAACGGAGACTTGGTGGAAGATTCGCTCTCATGATTATTGTAGGAGAATTCGGCCCAAGGCAGGAGCTCCACCCAGTCAGAATGGTGGGCATTAACGAAGTGTCGAAGATAACTGGTCAAATTCTGATTTATTCGTTCAACTTGTCCATTGGACTGTGGGTGGTAAGCGGAGGAAAAATCCAGGGTGACGTCTAGCAACTTACAAGTGGCTCTCCAGAAACGTGAGGTGAACTGAACCCCACGATCCGACACAATGTGACGAGGCAGACCATGAAGACGGAAGATGTGGCGGATAAAATCTTTAGCCAACTCGGGTGCAGACGGAAGACCTGGCAGAGGAATGAAGTGAGCCATCTTGGAAAAGCGGTCAGCGACCACCCAAATGACCGTACAACCGGCAGAGACGGGCAGATCTGTTATGAAGTCCATGGCTATATGCTGCCAGGGGGCAGCGGGTACAGGAAGCGGAAGAAGACGGCCGGTAGGCAGGTGTCTCGGAACCTTGTTGCGGGCACAGGAAACACAGGCAGAAACAAAGTCTATTATGTCTTTGTGCAAGGTAGGCCACCAATAATGCCGAGTAATGAGTTGGAAGGTCTTTTTTTGACCAGCGTGGCCAGCGAGTTTAGACGAGTGACCCCAATGTAGGATTCTCTTCCGATCGGTTTCTGATACGAACGTCTTACCAGGAGGGAGACGATTTAGACTCACGGGAGCCACCTGCATCACTCTGGCGGGATCGATGATATGTTTAGGCTCATCTTCGAGATCCGACACCAGGAAAGACCGAGACAAGGCATCCGCCTTGACGTTTTTGTCAGCTGGGCGAAAATGCAAAAGAAAATCGAAGCGGGCAAAAAAACAAGGACCACCGGGCTTGGCGAGGATTAAGTCTCTGTGCCTGCTGGAGGTATGCCAGATTTTTTTTGATCCGTGTAGATGATTACCGGATGAAGAGCCCCTTCGAGTAGGTAACGCCACTCCTCCAATGCCAACTTAATGGCCAATAACTCTCGATCTCCTATGGAGTAGTTGCGCTCGGAGGAGGAGAAGAGTTTGGAGAAGAAACCGCAGGACACCATCCTCCCGGATGGCGATTTTTGGGTAAGAACCGCTCCGGCTCCAGCAGAGGAAGCGTCCACCTCCAGGAAGAACTGCTTGTTGCCATCCGGGCGATGCAGCACTGGAGCGGAAGAGAAGGCCTGTTTCAGAGAAAGGAAGGCCTCCTCTGCTTCGGTCGTCCACTGTTTGGGGTTAGCATCCTTGCGAGTGAGCGCTGAGATTGGAGCAGTCCTGGAAGAGAAGTGCGGTATGAAGAGACGGTAATAGTTGGCGAATCCCAGGAACCGCTGAATGGCCTTCAACCCTCCGGTCGGGGCCACTTCTCGATGGCAGACAATTTCTCCGGATCCATTCGTAGGCCTGTCTGAGAAATGATGTAGCCCAGAAACGGAAGCGATGTCTGCTCAAAGAGGCACTTCTCATATTTGGCGAAGAGGTGATTCTGCCTGAGCCTGAGCAGAACCTGACGAACATCCCTCCGGTGAGACTGAAGATCCGGAGAGAAGACCAAGATGTCGTCAAGGTACACCACAACGCAGGAATAGAGGAGGTCCCGGAAGATGTCGTTGACCAACTCCTGAAAGACTGCTGGAGCATTACAGAGACCAAAGGGCATCACCAAGTACTCGTAGTGGCCGTCCCGGGTGTTGAATGCCGTCTTCCATTCATCTCCTCGACGGATACGAACCAGGTTGTATGCTCCACGAAGATCTAGTTTGGTGAAGACTCTAGCCCCTCTAAGACGATCAAACAGTTCTGGAATGAGCGGAAGAGGGTACTTATTCTTCACCGTGATCGAATTTAGGCCTCTGTAGTCAATACAGGGACGGAGAGATCCGTCTTTCTTTTTAACGAAGAAAAAACCTGCTCCCGCTGGGGAGGTAGATTTCCGGATAAATCCCTTTGCTAAGTTCTCCTCGATATATTCGGACATCGACCTGGTCTCAGCAGCAGACAACGGGTTCAACAAGAGGTTTGGTGGGAATGTGATACTTCTCTACTAGAGCCTGTGACACGAGATTCCCAGCTGCTCCAGAATCAAGTTGGGCCATTTCGAAGTGGCGGTTCTTACCGATCAGAATTGAAACCGACAGCAGCAGGGATGAAGAGGATTTATTTTTGTCTAGATTGACCTCTCCGAGCGAACCTAGACACAGGCGTTTTCCCGACTTCTCCGGACAGGTTTGGATCCAGTGCTCCTTACTGCCGCAGTAGAAGCAACTTTTCTCGGCACGGCGTGAGTCCTGACGGGCTTTGACCATCTTGGTCAGGTCGACCTGTATAGGCTCAGCAGTGTGCACCTGAGGAGAAACGGAAGAGGTTATAGATCTCTGACACGAGGGTGCAAGATGGGAAAATTCTTTTTTACGGGTGATCTCTTTGGCTCGTTCCTGGAACCGAAGATCAATTCGATTGGCAAGATTTATTAAATCATCTAGAGAGGTTGGAACGTCCCGACCGGCAAGTTCGTCTTTAATACGGCCGGACAGACCCTCCCAGAAGACCGAAATTAGAGCTTCATTGTCCCAGGCTAGTTCTGAGGCTAAAGTCCGGAACCGTATGGCATATTGACCAACGGTGGAGACTCTCCTGACGGAGACGCAGCAGAGATGATGCAGAGGAAGTCTTCCGTCCAGGTTCGTCGAATACCTTCCGGAAGGTCGAGAGAAAAGCAGGCAGGTCAGATACCAGAGGATCCTCTCTCTCCCAGAGAGGATTAAGCCAGGCCAGGGCTTCTCCGGTGAGATGGGACATGATGAAGGCAATTTTGGCCCGGTCAGAGTTAAACTGGTGTGCCAGGAGTTCAAAATGCAGGGTGCACAGATTAATGAAACCCCGAGCCAGAGCAGGATCGCCTCCAAACCTAGGAGGAGCTGACAGTCGGGGTCCGGGAATGGAAACCACGGAATTGGGAATCAGCGGGACTGACGGATTATGAGTCATGGCTCCAGCGATGGTTGCAAGTGATGATTTCAGAGTGTCCAGACGGGATTTGACGTTCCGCAGGTGACCCAGGATGGTCTCCTGTTGAGACCTCTGGCGAGACAGCTCATGACACAGTTCCGGGAGTGAAGGGGTTTGGGTGCCACCGGGTTCCATGGCCCGAGCAAACTGTAACGGGTCTGGTGGGTGGAACTACTGACGAGACAGGTCAGGTTGGTGGAACCACATAGCTTTATTATACAAGAGATTTTACTTGTAAGAGAGCGGGTGGCACCTGGGAAAAGGGCAGGGATTCACGGCAGAGGATATAGGTAGTTTCTGGACAGGCAGGTTTGTCACAGCAAGTGACCAAGGAAGTCTCTGGGCAGGCAGGTTGTAACGGTAAGTAACCGAGGCAGTCTCTGGACAGGCAGGTTGTCACGGCAAGTGACCAAGGCAGTCTCTGGGACAGGCAGGTTGTCACGGCAAGTGACCAGGCAGTCTCTGGGCAGGCAGGTTGTCACGGCAGGTGACCAGGCAGTCTCTGGGCAGGCAGGTTGTCACGGCAAGTGACCAGGAAGTCTCTAGACAGGCAGGTTGTCACAGCAAGTGACCAGGCAGACTCTGGGCAGGCAGGTTGTCACGGCAAGTGACCAGGCAGTCTCTGGGCAGGCAGGTTGTCACGGCAAGTGACAAGGCAGTCTCTGGGCAGGCAGGTTGTCACGGCAAGTGACCAGGCAGACTCTGGGCAGGCAGGTTGTCATGGCAAGTGACCAGGCAGTCTCTAGACAGGCAGGTTGTCACAGCAAGTGACCAGGCAGTCTCTAGACAGGCAGGTATATACGACCTGATATGGTGGAGCCTCCAGGTAGGCTGCAGTCGGATGGCAGATGATCGCTCCCAGGTGAGCAGGCAAGAGCCGGGGATCTCTGCAGATGATGTCCGAACTTCAGGATGGAGCTGCAGTCGGATGGCAGATGATCGCTCCCAGGTGAGCAGGCAAGAGCCGGGGATCTCTGCAGATGATGTCCGAACTTCCGGATGGAGCTGCAGTCGGATGGCAGATGATCGCTCCTAGGTGAGCAGGCAAGAGCCGGGGATCTCTGCAGATGACGTCCGAACCTCTGGATGGAACTGCAGACGGATGGCAGACAGGCAAGCCGACAGGTAACAGGCAGGTAACTGGAATCAGGAGCTGAAGGCTGAAACAGAGTTAGACTGCACAGGAACAACATTGCTCGGGCACCTACATTAAGGAGGAAGCCCTTAATATAGGGTGGAGTCCTCCAGCATTGGCTGGAGACTGATTTGGAAAATGCGCGCGGCTCCTTTAAGAGCGGGGGAGGGTGCGGGCGCGCGCCCTAAGGCCAGTAGCAGGGAAGGAGCGCGCGGGACCAGCAGGGCGGAAGGAGGACGTCATAGGCGCAGAGGGGGCTGGGAGCACTGAGGACGCTAAGGGCAGGTAAGGAGAGCGACGTCCCTGTCTGGCAGCAGGCAGGGACGCGGGCGCTACACAATGAGGATTGGCAATCAGGAATCACGGACTGGCTGGATATAAGGGAGGTTCCCTCCCATCATGGTTGCCGGTGATCAATTGTTCTTGTCTCAACTTTGTTTCCTGGTTCACTTGGAAGCTTGCTGAGTCTTGCCTCTTCTCCTGCTCTCAGATAAGATATTTTCTGTTTTTTGTTTTTGTGTTTACCATTTGCATATTTCTCTGCATTTCTGTGAAGTTAACCAGGTTTCCTCCCCCCCGGGGGGCTTGAGCTCCTCTCAGTTCCTCTGGAGCCACTGTTGTTTGCTCATTTGCCTTTTCCGGTTTTTTCAGTGGCTGCGGCTTAGTTTTGTTACACCAGGGAACTAATTTAGGTGGTAGAGGTAGTGTGATCTTGGGTGTTTTTGCAATTAGTAGCGTTGGTATTTTTTAGGGTTTTTTGGATTGCAGTAAGTATCCTTCCTATCCTTTTCTGTCTAGGCAGATTGGGCCCCAACGTTTGCTCATACTATTTTCTGTCTGTGTCTGTATTTCCTCTTGTCTAACCGCCATTACATGTTTGGGGGCTTCCTATGTTCTTTGGGGATCTGCTCCGGGGCAGTTAGCTTTCCTCTTTCTATCTTTAGGTGTAGTTAACCTCTCAGGCTGTGACGAGGCATGTAGGACCAACATAGGAACGCTCCACGGCTGCCTTTAGTTGTGGTGGTTAGTCAGGGTACTGCAATCCAGTAGATTCCAACCTCTCTGGTGTATTGCTGTTTTTGCCTGCTCTCCTCAGCTACCAAATCATAACAGTATGAATTATTATCACATAAAGGATGTAACAGAAGTCAGAACACACAACCTATCTGTGTTGCAAGGATTTACCACCGAAATTTTGAATTATGAGACTAGTATCAAACTAGTATTAGACTAGCATTGATGTGAGCCACAAAGGCCTTCAAAGTGAAACTATTATGGGTGTAATGTACAATTTGCACTCGAAAATTTGATCACATGCTTTCTATGATGCTTTCATTAAAGAACTGTTTGGACAGATATGT
This sequence comes from Oophaga sylvatica, assembly GCA_033576555.1. Classification (NCBI taxonomy): domain Eukaryota; kingdom Metazoa; phylum Chordata; class Amphibia; order Anura; family Dendrobatidae; genus Oophaga; species Oophaga sylvatica. Next base: position 59,679 of record JARQOD010001435.1, on the reverse strand, counting down.
AAGAAGGAAGCCTGGACTGCGGTGCGGGTACCTGTGCTGCGCGGGGTCCGCAATTGTTGAGGCTGCATCCCCTGGTTCCCGAGGTAAGGAATAGGGGACCAGACAGGCCCCATGACCCATAAAGAGGGTGCGTGTTTAGACCGGGAACCTGGCCGGAAGCTGAGGGAAAAAGCGCGCGAACCAGGAGTGAGTCCCCTGCTGTCAGCGTGCGAGCAGCAAAGGGGGCAGCGCGCTATGCTTCTGAAGCGCCGGCACTGCGACGTACTGCAGCAAACAGACCCGGTGACCTAGAGGCAGGTGGCCAGGCTAAGAGAAAGCGCGCACAACAGCAAAGAGTTTTGGCAAGTACAAGCAGCGCATAGGAGGCTGAGCAGTGTGCTCCGTCCTTAGAGCACCGGCGCCGCAAAGGACTGTTCTCATCGGCTCCTGTCGCTAACAGCGGGACTGGCAGAGAGCGAGGCGCCGTGTGCCCAGTTCCTGTCAGAAAGAGAGGCGCCATGCGCTCTGTGACCATGAGTACAGCGCACGTTTGCAGAAGAAAGAGACAGTTCATGCCACATGTCCAGGTTGGATACTCAATAATTATAAGGCACAGAGGAATCATGGAGGACGTTGGTACGGTCAGCAAGGTACTCCTTCAACATCTTCCCAAACTTTCCATTCCTTGTGAGACTACAATGCGACTCTGGGCCAGGGCGATGGGAGGGTCTGAGAAAAATCTCCCAGAACTTTGCCAGTGTTCCACTGCCTCTGCTGGATTGTAGTTGTGTCTCTCTCACCTGTACTCCTCGGTTGTCCAACTAACTGTGACATCTGCCGCCAGCGTTTTCAGATGGGAATTTTTTTAATAATTCCACAAGAAGGGCCCTCTGGTACTGCAACATTTAAGTACACCTGTCTGCCTCTGGAATAAGAGATATACGTTTCTAGAAGTGTCACGAAGAAGTATTGGCTGTCACCCAAAATTTTGAGAATGCGAAAGTCACGGGAAAGGTAGCGTAACATAAACTCAGCCATGCGTGCCAAACTGCTAACAGGCAAGACAACTGAGTCCTCACCAAGAGGATGACTGACCATGCACTCCTCCTCTTCCTCCTCCTCCTGCTCCTCCTCCTACTCCCTGTCCTCAGACCATCCACGCTGAACACACGGCATGACAGTTGTGTGTGTAGTAACGTCTGTAGCACATGAAACTAGCTCCTGTTCTTCCTCCTGTTCCTCATTGTCACGCAGTCCATGTTGGGATGAGCTGAGGCTGCCCTGTGTGTAATCACACTTTATGGTTCCTTGCTCAATCTCATCATGCTCCGCCAGCAATGCATCCTGTTTGATTTGAGTAGAGAGCATTTAACAATCTATTAATTGTCCTCCCCCTCACTCTACTTTCCCCCTCTAGTTCATCCTTAATGCAGCAGCTAGGGTCATCCATCTGCCTAATCAGTACTCAAATGCATACGCTCTTGGCACTGGCTGCCCATTTATGATAGAATCCAATTCAAAGGAGTTTTTTCTCACCGACAAAGCTCTCCACATTGCGGCATCCCCTCACATCTCCTCTCTCATTTCTATCTATTGGCGTAGCCAATCGCTACGCTCTGCAAACGACTTTTGACTAACCTCTGCACTAATCCATACCTCCTGCTCCAGACTCAAAGAGTTCACCCGCGTTGTGCCAATCCACTGGAATGCTCTACCCCAATAAATTAGGACCAACCACAACTTGCACAGTACTATCACGTTTCCTAATCAAAGTCATTTTATATGTAAGTGTGTGTGTGTGTGTAGCCCATTCACTATCTCTATCTATCCCCCACTCCCTCAAGATGGCTGGACCATCATTGTAAATACACCATTGTATATACACACCTGTAGTTTGTATCTTCCCACCACATTGCAGATTGTAAGCTCTCACAAACACGGTCGTTTTATTTAGCTTTAAATTATTGTATTATTGTTAACGTTGTTACTTATGACTGTTGTGTTTGAAACTGTTAAACTGTAAAGAGCTGCAGAACATGTGGGCGCTATATAAATACCAATTATTATTATTATTATGAGAACACAGAGAAGCGGGATGGTGACGGTAATTATGACGTCATCAGCGCTCACCATCTTGGTGGAGTCCTCAAAGTTTTGGAGGATGGTACATATGTATGACATTCATGTCCACTAAAGAGGTCTTATGTGTGAAGTCTGAAATGAATACCGACGGCTTTATTCATACTGTTAGTCAACAACTGCCCTCTTCTGCTCACAAATCCTTTCCAATATCTGCAGTGTAGAGTTCCAACGAGTGGGGACATCACACACCAGTCGATGAGCCTGAAGCTGCAAACGCTGCTGAAGCACAGCATGGGCGGCTGAAGCTGTAGCTGACTTTCTAAAATTAGCACACAGGTGGCGTACTTGCCCAAGCAGATCCGGCAGCTATGGGTAGCTTTGTAGAAAATGTTGAACAACGAGGTTAAGCACGAGGCCCAGGCATGGTACGTGTGTGATCTCGCCTCGCCTCAGACCCGCCACCAGGTTCCGTCCATTGTCACACACCATGTCTGGCTGTAGGTTCAGCAGTGTCACCCACATATCTGCCTACTCTTTCAGAGCTGTCCACAACTCTTCAACATTGTGCGGTTTGTCACCTAAGCATATTAGCTTCAGCACAGCCTGTTGCCAGTGCTTCCAGCTTGTGACTGATGTGGTCATTTGGGAGATGGAGGTTGAAGAGGAGGAGGAGGAGTTGCAGGAGCTGTAGACTGTGTGGACAACACAGATTGACGTAGTGCCCGCAATCCTCGGTGTAGGGACGATGTGTTCTATCCCAACTATCGTTATTCCACAGCCTCTCCTCTTTGCCAGGCCCTTCACTGGCTTCCTATTACCCAGAGGGTACAGTTCAAAACCCTAACTATGACATACAAAGCCATCCACAACCTGTCTCCTCCATATATTTGTGACATGGTCTCCCAAGGTCCGACTGGATCCCAGCTTCCACTATGTTAACCCAGTGTGCCGTCAGCGAGATCTACCGTCCCTGGCCACGATCACTTGTCCACATGTCCATGGTTAGGTGGACTTTCCCAGTAACAGCATTGTTGAGGGCATGGGAAATGTTGTGGGACCCGTGCTTGTGTAATCCTGGTATGGCACACCAGGAGAAATAGTGGCGGCTGGGAAGTGAGTACTTTGAGACGGCCGCCGCCATCAGATTGTGGAAAGCTTCTGTCTCCAAAAGCCTAAAAGGCAACATTTCGAGCGCAAACAGACGAGAAATGTGTGAATATAGTAGTCTGGCCTGTGTGGCATTGGCTGTGTATTTCCACTTGCATTCCAATGACTGGGGTATGGACAACTGAAGGCTGGGCTGGGACAAGGACGTGGACGTGCTTGATGATGGTGCTAGTTGAATGTGGCCAACGACAGGTGCAGGGCAGGAGGCATCTTCGCATGCACTGTGGACAGGGCATTGACTTGCATGCACAACAGTGGAAGAAGCAGTGGTGTCACCCGCAGACACTGTTCCTGGAGCCTGGGGTTCAGCCCACAAAGTCGGCTGCTTTGCTGCCACGTGCCTGATCATGCTGAGGGCAGTCAGGCTGGTAGTTTGGCTACCCCTGCTGATGCGGGCATGGCAGATGGTGCAAATAGCTTGTTTGGTGTTATAAACATAGTCTTTAAAAAACAACCAGACCCGGGAAGACCTAACAGTTGTACTGCCAACTTCCGTCGTCGAGGAACGGTTGGCCGCCTTCTTCCTGCCTGTTGGGGTGCTATCCCTTCCTCCCTCTGTATGCTGCTGCCCTCGCTCTGCATGTCCTCCTGCCATGTTGGGTCAGTTATTATATCATCCACTGATACACACATCATCCGTCTGATAAACACATCTTTCAACTTACATCTTTAAAAGTATAGATTTCGATATACAATACATTGAAGTAGAATAGAATTGGACTGGAATGGACTGTAAGGTAATGGGATAGAACACCACTATAATGTTTCAGTTTCTTTTCACTTTCACCCCATACTACTTTCTTTCTTCCTACCTCCTGTAATCCCTACACCTAGTAAGGAAGTAGTCATTTCTCCCTCCATCCTCCCCAGCAATATCACCTCCTCCTCAGAACTGTTCCTCCACATACAGTCAGGGCCAGAAATATTTGGACAGTGACACAATTTTCGCGAGTTGGGCTCTGCATGCCACCACATTGGATTTGAAATGAAACCTCTACAACAGAATTCAAGTGCAGATTGTAACGTTTAATTTGAAGGGTTGAACAAAAATATGTGTTAGAAAATGTAGGAATTGTACACATTTCTTTACAAACACTCCATATTTTAGGAGGTCAAAAGTAATTGGACAAATAAACATAACCCAAACAAAATATTTTTATTTTCAAAATTTTGTGGCGAATCCTTTGGAGGCAATCACTGCCTTAAGTCTGGAACCCATGGACATCACCAAACGCTGGGTTTCCTCCTTCTTAATGCTTTGCCAGGCCTTTACAGCCGCAGCCTTCAGGTCTTGCTTGTTTGTGGGTCTTTCCCTCTTAAGTCTGGATTTGAGCAAGTGAAATGCATGCTCAATTGGGTTAAGATCTGGTGATTGACTTGGCCATTGAAGAATGTTCCACTTTTTTGCACTCATGAACTCCTGTGTAGCTTTGGCTGTATGCTTGGGGTCATTATCCATCTGTACTATGAAGCGCCGTCCAATCAAGTTTGCAGCATTTGGCTGAATCTGGGCTGAAAGTATATCCCGGTACACTTCAGAATTCATCCGGCTACTCTTGTCTGCTGTTATGTCATCAATAAACACAAGTGACCCAGTGCCATTGAAAGCCATGCATGGCCACACCATCACGTTGCCTCCACCATGTTTTACAGAGGATGTGGTGTGCCTTGGATCATGTGCCGTTCCCTTTCTTCTCCAAACTTTTGGCTTCCCATCATTCTGGTACAGGTTGATCTTTGTCTCATCTGTCCATAGAATACTTTTCCAGAACTGAGCTGGCTTCTGGAGGTGTTTTTTCAGCAAATTTAACTCTGGCCTGTCTATTTTTGGAATTTATGAATGGTTTGCATCTAGATGTGAACCCTTTGTATTTACTTTCATGGAGTCTTCTCTTTACTGTTGACTTAGAGACAGATACACCTACTTCACTGAGAGTGTTCTGGACTTCAGTTGATGTTGTGAACGGGTTCTTCTTCACCAAAGAAAGTATGCGGCGATCATCCACCACTGTTGTCTTCCGTGGGCTCCCAGGTCTTTTTGGATTGATGAGTTCACCAGTGCTTTCTTTCTTTCTCAGGATGTACCAAATTGTAGATTTTGCCACTTCTAATGTTGTAGCAATTTCTTGGATGGGTTATTTTCTGTTCTTGCAGCTTAAGGATGGCTTGTTTCACCTGCATGGAGAGCTCCTGTGACCACATGTTTCCTTCACAGCAAAACCTTCCAAATGCAAACACCACACCTCAAATCAACTCCGGCCCTTTCATCTGCTTAATTGAGAATGACATAACAAAGGGATTGCCCACACCTGTCCATGAAATAGCCTTGGAGTCATTTGTCCAATTACTTTTGGTCCCTTTAAAAACAGGGTGGCACATGTTAAGGAGCTGAAACTCCTAAACCCTTCATCCAATTTTAATGTGGATACCCTCAAATGAAAGCTGAAAGTCTGAACTTCAACTGCATCTGATTTGTTTTGTTTCAAATTCATTGTGGTAATGTCTAGAACCAAAATTAGATAAATGTTGTCTCTGTCCAAATATTTATGGACCTAACTGTACAATCCTTTTTCTCCAGACACATGGCCACATCATGTCCTATCCTGCTCACACCTTCTAATGCTCTGTCTGCTACTCCTTCCTTGCTGGTGACGTATCCCACATCCTGGCCTTCCTCAACACATCCCCACACTCATATTTAACACCTTGCCATGATCCTATACAAGTATTCGCAGTGATGATAAGCTCATACCCATTCATCCAGCACCCACTCCCCTGGGTCCCCCTACCTGGAGCACTATGGAACAAACGCTCTGTCTGCAACAAACTGTTGAATATACATGAACTCTTTAGCACCAACAAACTCTACTTCCTTGGCATCACTGAAACCTGGCTCACACCCTCTCCAGCTGCACTTTCTTATGGTGGATTGAATCTCTATCACACCCCTCGTCCCAGCAACATACGTGGTAGAGGAGTTTGGCTTGCTCCTGTCTGATACCTCTCCTTTACCACAATTCCGCTACCACCCTCCGCTACTCGTCCCTTGTTTGAGGTGCACTCTGTCGCTTCCATTTCCCTCCAACCTCCAGCTGGCTGTCATCTACCACCACCCAGAACTAGCCATCTCCACCTTTTTCAACCATTTCACCACTTGGCTACTTCATTTCCTTTCTGCTGACAACTCCTCTATCATCATGGGTGACTTCAATATCCTCATTGACACTTCCACCTCATCTGCCTCTAAAATATCAAAGACTGCTTCCTTCTGCCTCACTAAATGGTCCTTCGCCGGCCACTCACAAAGATGGTCACACACTGGACCTTATCTTCACCCGCCTCTGTTCCCTTACTAATCTCACTAACTCACCCCTCCCCCTGTCTAACTACAGCCTACTGACATTCTCTTCCATCTCCTCTCCTAGTGCGCAACCTCCCCTCCACAAAATCACACTCGCAGAAATCTGAAATACCTAAATTTACACTCACTCTCTGAGTCACTCGTCCCTCTTACAGACCTAACTTTCTTAAATGACACAGATGCTGCTTTAACTTTATATTACACCACAATAACAGCAGAACTCGATTTGGCCGCCCTCCTCATGCCCAGCAAAACTCTTACAATCAACCGGCAACCCTGGCTGACCAGCCTGAACAAAAACTGAGATGGGCTTCCAGGGTCGCTGAAAGGAGATGGAAGAGATCACGTTCTGCCGAGCACTTTATCACATACAAGCAGTCGACAGCTTTAAGTCCACGCTCACTGCAGCAAAACAATCTTACTTCTCATCTCATATCCTCCCTGTCTCACAACCCTAAACAGATTTTCAAAACTTTAAATTCTCTACTCCGTCCCCAGCACCTCCTCCCTCTCCTCTCATTTCTGCTGAAGACTTTGGCTATTTATTTTCTCAGCAGAGTTCACCTATCGTTTCTTGTGTCTCTCCCCTCCAAATGAGGAGTTCAAATAAATAGCAATTTTAAAAAAATTATAGGGTTATACAGGAAGAGCAAATAGATAGTCGCGGTATGACACTGCACCCTGTCAACACTTTTGTAAAAAAATTTTAATTACCAGCATTAAATAAAAATTTTGACATGCAGATGAAGTTGATAGAAAATGACAATCTGTGTCCTCCCAGCATTCCTCTGTACACATACCAGTATATTATTATTATTATTTATTTATATAGCGCCATTAATTCCATGGTGCTATACATGAGAAGGGGTTACATACAAAGTTATAGATATCGTTTACAGTAAACAAATTTACAATGACAGACTGGTACAGATGGGAGAGGACCCTGTCCTTGCGGACTTACATTCTACGGGATAATGGGGAAGAAACAGAAGGTCGGGGGTGCGGCAGCTCTGGTGGTGGTGGCGGCGAGGCAGCAGCTCGGGTGGTTGCGGCGAGGCGGAAGCTCGGGTGGTGGCGACGAGGCGAAATGGTTATTGCAGGCTGTAGGCTTTCCTGAAGAGATGGGTTTTCAAGTTCTCTCTGAAGGATCCAAGGGTGGTAGATAATCATACATGTTGAGGCGTGGAATTCCAGAGGATGGGGGATATTCGGGAGAAATCTTGGAGGCGGTTGTGTGAGGAACAAATAAGTGTGGAGGATAGTAGGAGGTCTTGGGAGGATCGAAGATTACGTGAAGGAAGATATTGGGAGATTAGTTCAGAGACATAGGGAGGGGACAGGTTGTGGACGGCTTTGTAGGTCAGTGTTAGTAGTTTGAACTGGATTCGTTGGGGAATTGGAAGCCAGTGGAGGGATTTGCAGAGGGGTGAAGCAGGGGAGTAGCGAGAGGAGAGGTGGATTAGTCGGGCAGCAGAGTTGAGGACAGACTGGAGTGGTGCAAGAGAGTTGACGGGGAGGCCACAGAGGAGGGTGTTGCAGTAATCGAGGCGGTGTCATGGGTGTATCGCCACGAGGATCGTCGCGATTACACACTCTGACTTCTCACAGCTGAGTTGCTGTTACTTTGTGTTTGGTAATGAGAGAGTTAATTTTACCTAGCTCTTTGCTAAGACTAGGTGCAGCCTCGCCCGGCTGCTTTTGATTATGTTCTAATTAGTTTCCTTTATATTGCTGCTAGTCTGGGTGTTAGACGCCGGTGAAAGCCTTCATGTAGTCTAGCAGACTGGATCGGTTCTGAGAATACTTAAGCTAAGAGCTCCTTAGTTGTTTTTACTCTTATAGCTTATAGTTTATCTCTGAGACCTTAGGTGTTCCTACTGTGTGTGAGTGTTGTATGTAAGACTTTATTTACTTTATTTCTTGTCTTTCTTGTATGTCTTTCTGTTCATTAACCGTTACCTGTTCATTCCCTTTGGTGGTAATCAGGGTCCTTCTTAGGACTAGATTACAGTTGGCAGGGATTGATAGGAGACAGGGTTTACGCTGGTGGCCTGGACCTCTGTACCTTTAACAGTACCTCCAGGTAGAGGGATTAGTTAGGACCCCAGTTTAGGGTCAGCATAGACCCCGGTCACCCTCTAGCCGGAGACAGCGTATAACGGATTCCGTATTGACCCACTGGACATTCTGTCAGGTAATTCTATGTTATCATATATCTATGCGCATGTTATATAGTATGTTGCCCTTTTGATATAGATTACTGTCATCACATATATATATCTGCTATACAGCGTGACATTTTCACCGGCCCAACTAAAGATTCTCCCCAGCTGTCATGGATCCAGTAGCCCAGCTGGCCCGGCAGTTGCAGGGGTTGTCCATGGAATTTGCAGACATTAAGTCCAAGGTTTTGTCCCCCCCGGAGCAAACCAGATCTGAACCTAAGGTTGCTCTCCCGGACAGGTTCACTGGTGGGCGGGACAAATTTTTTACTTTCCGGGAGGCATGTAAATTGTACTTTCGGCTGCGGCCTCGGTCATCTGGGAGTGAAGAGCAGAGGGTGGGAATTGTTATCTCGCTCTTACAAGGGGACCCTCAATCTTGGGCGTTCTCTATTCCTCCAGGCTCCCCAGATCTCCAGTCAGTGGATCGATTTTTTACTGCCCTGGGTCTGGTATATGATGATCCGGATCGAGTCTCCCTTGCTGAAACAAGGTTACGTAAAATACGGCAAGGAAATCGTCCAGCGGAGGAATATTCTTCTGAGTTCCGTAGATGGGCAACAGATACTCAGTGGAATGACCCAGCTCTTAGGAGCCAGTTTTGTCAAGGGTTGTCTGACAAATTAAAAGATGTGTTGGCTCAGTATGATTCTCCTCCATCACTGGAGGCTGCTATGGCCCTCGCTATTCGCATTGATAGACGACTTCGGGGAAGACGCGAGGTAACTCCGCCTCCCGTGATGACTCCACCTACTACTAAGGTCCCTTATACTGAGGTTCCCCTGGTCTGTTCTGAGGAACCCATGCAGTTGGGAGGGACATCATTTTGTAGGAGGGAATCGGCGGTGCGCCGCAAGACTAGAAGGTGTTTCTTTTGCGGGAGAGAGGGACATTTTGTTGGGGGGTGTCCATCCCGGACCTCTTTGAGCCAAGGAGTTAACCTGGGAGTGTGTATTTCGTCCCCAAATCCCTCTCAGTTTCTCGTGCCTGCGGAGGTGGTGATTGGTACTAGAACTGAGAGGATTTCTGTTTTTCTTGATAGTGGGTCCGGGGCTAATCTGGTGGACGCTCAGTTTGCCCAGGTGCATGGTATGCAACTGAGTGTATTGGCCAAACCGGTCCCTATACTCTCTATTGATTCTAGACCTCTTGGTCAAGGTAGCTTGGTACAAGCTGTTCATAACATAGATCTTCGAGTAGGGGCAATACATAAAGAGCAATTGTCTTGTTATGTGTTGGAGGGTCTACCTACTCCTATTGTGTTGGGACTTCCTTGGTTGGCTAAACATAACCCAGTGGTTGATTGGCAATCCAGAAAGATAAGCCAGTGGGGTGAATTTTGCAGGAATAACTGCATGAGCACGGTCATCGGTGCGGTTGTGCCTAGAACTTTGTCTCCTTTTCTGGAGGACTTTGGGGAGATGTTCTCAGAGGAGGGGTGTAAAGAGTTACCTCCTCATCGCGCATATGACTGCTCAATAAAGTTGCTTCCTGATGCCTTATCTCGTACTTTCCCAGGGGCCGGGAAGACGGATGATCCGGTTCCTATTCCTCAGGAGGGAGTTGTAGTGTCAGCTGTATGCTCTGAGCTTGAGGGGGAGGTATTGGGGGCTCAGGGGGACGCCCCTGTGGGACTTCCAGGGAGACTGATAGTTCCAGATCGGTTAAGACTGAAGGTTACGGGGAACCGTTACAAACGGATGGCTGATAGGGGGAGAGTTTCTGGTCGAGATCTGAAGGTGAACGATCTGGTGTGGTTGTCTACCAGGAATATAAAACTTAAAGTTCCCTCCTGGAGGTTGGGTCCCAGATTCATCGGGCCGTACAGGATCAGTTCCATAATTAATCCTGTGGCATTTCGTCTGGACCTCCCTCCTACGTTTAAAAATCATAATGTGTTTCACAAGTCATTACTTAAAAAGTATGTGGCACCAGTTATACCGTCACCTCTACCTCCTTCAGTGGTGGTCAATGATAACGTGGAAATTCATGGGTCGAAAATCATTGACTCACGTCTCAGTCGCCGATCCCTTCAGTACTTAGTTCATTGGAGGGGGTATGGTCCTGAGGAGGGGACGTGGGTCCCTGCGTCTGATGTTAACGCAGATCGATTGGTTCGGACCTTTCACACAACTCACCCGGGCAGACCTGGCCTTGAGGGTCCGGAGGCCCCTCGTAGAAGGGGGGGTACTGTCATGGGTGTATCGCCACGAGGATCGTCGCGATTACACACTCTGACTTCTCACAGCTGAGTTGCTGTTACTTTGTGTTTGGTAATGAGAGAGTTAATTTTACCTAGCTCTTTGCTAAGACTAGGTGCAGCCTCGCCCGGCTGCTTTTGATTATGTTCTAATTAGTTTCCTTTATATTGCTGCCAGTCTGGGTGTTAGACGCCGGTGAAAGCCTTCATGTAGTCTAGCAGACTGGATCGGTTCTGAGAATACTTAAGCTAAGAGCTCCTTAGTTGTTTTTACTCTTATAGCTTATAGTTTATCTCTGAGACCTTAGGTGTTCCTACTGTGTGTGAGTGTTGTATGTAAGACTTTATTTACTTTATTTCTTGTCTTTCTTGTATGTCTTTCTGTTCATTAACCGTTACCTGTTCATTCCTTTGGTGGTAATCAGGGTCCTTCTTAGGACTAGATTACAGTTGGCAGGGATTGATAGGAGACAGGGTTTACGCTGGTGGCCTGGACCTCTGTACCTTTAACAGTACCTCCAGGTAGAGGGATTAGTTAGGACCCCAGTTTAGGGTCAGCATAGACCCCGGTCACCCTCTAGCCGGAGACAGCGTATAACGGATTCCGTATTGACCCACTGGACATTCTGTCAGGTAATTCTATGTTATCATATATCTATGCGCATGTTATATAGTATGTTGCCCTTTTGATATAGATTACTGTCATCACATATATATATCTGCTATACAGCGTGACAGGCGGTAGATGATGAGGGCATGCACAAGAATTTTAGTAGATTGAGGGCTGAGGAAGGGACGGATTCTGGAAATGTTTTTAAGTTGGAGGCGACAGGAGGTGGCAAGAGTTTGGATGTGTGGTTTGAAGGACAGGGCAGAGTCGAGAGTTACTCCGAGGCAGCGGATTTCAGGTGCGGGAGAGATCTTGATGCCATTTACCATAATAGATAGATCGGGTTGGGAAGATACGTGGCATGGAGGAAAGATGATGAGTTCGGTTTTGTCTACATTGAGTTTTAGGAAGCGAGAGGTGAAGAAGGAGGATATGGCTGATAGACACTCCGGGATTCTGGATAGCAGAGAGGTGACATCTGGGCCAGAGAGGTAGATCTGAGTGTCGTCCGCATGCAGGTGGTACTGGAAGCCATGGGACTTTATGAGTTGTCCTAGGCCAAGGGTATAGATGGAAAAAAGTAGGGGCCCCAGGACAGAGCCTTGAGGGACTCCAACAGAGAGAGGGTGGGATGAGGAGGTAGTGTGGGAGTGGGAGACGCTGAATGTGCGGTTAGAAAGGTAAGTGGCGATCCAGGACAGGGCAAGGTCTTTGATGCCAAGGGAAGAAAGAATCTGTAGCAGTAGGCAGTGGTCGACTGTGTCAAAGGCAGAGGACAGGTCACGGAGGAGGAGGATGGAGAACTGTCTGTTAGCTTTGGCTGTGAGTAAGTCATTAGTAATTTTGGTCAGGGCAGTTTCAGTGGAGTGGTGGGGGCGGAAGCCAGATTGGAGGCTGTCAAGGAGAGAGTTAGATGAGAGGTGGGAGGAAAGTTGAGCGTGGACATGCTGCTCAAGGAGTTTGGAAGCAAACGGGAGCAATGATATTGGGCGATAGCTGGGCATAGCAGTTGGGTCAGGGTTTGTTTTTTGAGGATGGGTGTGATGGTGGCATGTTTGAAGGCAGAGGGAAAGATACCAGAAGATAGCGATAGGTTGAAGAGATGGGTTAGGGCTGGGATGAGCGTGTTAGTGAGGTTGGGGAGTAGGTGGGAAGGGATGGGGTCAAGTGCACAGGTGGTAAGGTGTGATTTGAAAAGGAGATGAGTAAGGTCTCCTCCAGTGATGTTGGAGACGGAGGTTAGTAGGGAAGGGCAGAGGTCTGGTATATGGAGTGGTTGGGGTGGTGGAACAGTAAAGGTTTGCCTTGTTTGGTCAATCTTATTTTTGACGTAGGTGGCAAAGTCCTCGGCAGAGATGAGGGGAGTTGGAGGTGGCAGTGGTGGGCGGAGGAGAGAGTTGAATGTGCTGGACAGTTGTTTTGCATTGTAGGATAATGAAGATACAAGGTTAGCAGAGGTGAGGGCTATTTTGATGGCAAGTGTAGCTTGTTTGAAAGTAGTGAAGTCGTCTGGTAGGCGTGTTTTCTTCCAATGCCGCTCCGCGACCCTGGATGATTGTCGAAGTTTTTTGGTGAGATTGTTGTGCTAGGGTTGCCTATTGATTCGTCGCACTTTGCCGTGCATGAGAGGGGCGACTGAGTCTATGGCAGATGTGAGGGTGGTGTTATAGAAAGCGGTGGCGCTGTCTGTGTCGTGGAGTGAAGATATGGAGGACAGAGGTAGAATAGAGTCTGAGAGTCTGTGAATGTCTAGGTGTGTGAGGTTTCTGCGAGGATTTGCCAGTGGCTGGACATAGAAGGCAGGTGAAGAGGACAGGGATGAGAAGGTGAGAAGGTGGTGGTCTGATAGGGGAAGGGGAGAGATTGTGAGATTAGATAGGGAACAGAGGCAGGTGAAGATGAGGTCTAATGTAGGTCCGTCTGTGTGGGTGGCTGTGGAGGACCACTGAGTAAGTCCAAAGGATGAAGTAAGTGACAGGAGTTTGGAGGCTGCTGGCTGGCGGGTGTCAATAGGGATATTAAAGTCACCCATGATGATGGTGGGGATGTCAACAGAGAGAAAGTGGAGAAGCCAACTGGAGAATTGGTCAATGAAGGCAGTGGCTGAGCCCGGTGGTCGGTATATGACGGTCATTTGGAGATTAGAGGGAGAGTAGATACAGACCGAGTGGACCTCAAAGGAAGGGAGGATGAGGGAGGGTGGGGTTTGGATAGGGTTGAAGGAGCAGTTATTAGAAAGAAGGAAACCCACACCTCCACCATGTCTGTTGTCAGAGTGAGGAGTGTGGGTGAAGTGGAGGCCACCGTAACTCAGTGCAGCAGGGGAGGCTGTGTCATGGGGCATCAGCCAGGTCTCAGTGAGGGCCTGGAAGGAGAGGTTGCGGGAGGTAAAGAGATTGTGGGTCACATGGAGCTTGTTGCAGACAGAGCGGGCGTTCCAGAGTGCTCCAGAGAGAGAAAGCTGGGGGGTAGGGGTCAGTGGCACAGGTTTTAAGTGTGAGGGATTGCGGTATTTTCTCTTACTGTGAGAAGTATAGGGGTGAGGATTAGTGGGATGTATGAGGCAGGGGGGGCCAGGATTGGGGGATATGTCGCCAGCAGTGAGAAGAAGCAGAGAAAGGGAAAGAAGATGGGTGAAGGAGAGTGACCGGCTTACGTTATATTTTAGTGGGAGAGGTCTGAGATTAAGAAGCAGGTCTGCAGATGAGGCGATGTGGGGGGGGTAAGAGAGAGGGGGAGACAGTTATTTGGTTGGAGCTTGCAGGGGTTTGGGGATAGCGAAGGAGAGTGAAGATTAGTGGAGCAAATACGGTGAGGGCAAATGTGAGCATGGTTAAGGAGCAGGGTAAAATAAAGGCAAGTAAAAATAGAAGACAGTGATTAGTCTTACCTTCTGACCAATTTCTGGACTATTTCTGGATATATTTCTGATGTAACACTTCAAAGATGTCACACTTAAAATGATGTCACATCTGACCAAGGTCATATCTGACCTGCTCCATTCAACTTATACCATTCAAATGTCCAAGAAATGAAGCCAGGTGTGAAGGAGAGAGGGGAGGAGAAAGGAGGAGGACAGTTCACAGCAGGGAGCAATTAACAGATTGCAGTTAATGGAACATTTGCCTAGCATGGGGGATAGGTCTAGTAGTGAGATCACAGACATATCAATATGTATTCAGTAAATCTGAAGTATGCTACATGGAATTAAAATCAAGGAAAAAGCAGCAGCGTACCAGTTAAAGCAGAAGAATAGGAGTACATAGGATTCTGGGGTGCAGTGGGTATTCTGGATAGAGAGAAGGTTCAGACGTACCAGTTAAAGCAGAAGAATAGGAGTACATAGGATTCTGGGGTGCAGTGGGTATTCTGGATAGAGAGAAGGTTCAGACGTACCAGTTAAAGCAGAAGAATAGGAGTACATAGGATTCTGGGGTGCAGTGGGTATTCTGGATAGAGAGAAGGTTCAGACGTACCAGTTAAAGCAGAAGAATAGGAGTACATAGGATTCTGGGGTGCAGTGGGTATTCTGGATAGAGAGAAGGTTCAGACGTACCAGTTAAAGCAGAAGGATAGGAGTACATAGGATTCTGGGGTGCAGTGGGTATTCTGGATAGAGAGAAGGTTCAGACGTACCAGTTAAAGCAGAATAGGAGTACATAGGATTCTGGGGTGCAGTGGGTATTCTGGATAGAGAGAAGGTTCAGACGTACCAGTTAAAGCAGAAGAATAGGAGTGCATAGGATTTTGGGGTGCAGTGGGTATTCTGGATAGAGAGAAGGTTCAGACGTACCAGTTGAAGCAGAAGAATAGGAGTACATAGGATTCTGGGGTGCAGTGGGTATTTTGGATAGAGAGAAGGTTCAGACGTACCAGTTAAAGCAGAAGAATAGGAGTGCATAGGATTCTGGGGTGCAGTGGGTATTCTGGATAGAAAGAAGGTTCAGACGTACCTGTTAAAGCAGAAGAATAGGAGTACATAGGATTCTGGGGTGCAGTGGGTATTCTGGATAGAGAGAAGGTTCAGACGTACCAATTAAAGCAGAAGAATAGAAGAATAGGAGTACATAGGATTCTGGGGTGCAGTGGGTATTCTGGATAGAGAGAAGGTTCAGACGTACCAATTAAAGCAGAAGAATAGGAGTACATAGGATTCTGGGGTGCAGTAGGTATTCTGGATAGAGAGAAGGTTCAGACGTACCAGTTAAAGCAGAAGAATAGGAGTGCATAGGATTTTGGGGTGCAGTGGGTATTCTGGATAGAGAGAAGGTTCAGACGAACGTAAAAAAGCAGAAACACACGTCAGGCAGGCACGCCATCCAGAGTGAGAGGGACTGCAATGCTCTTGTAAGCACATTTTGATTGTTTCATTGTGTATTACATTTTTTTTTCACTGAAGCTGGTTCCCCTCTCTATTCATTAATATTGCTTTTCTATTGTATTGGCACCTCACTTTAGCACTTGCTTATTAGTGTTGTTTTTTTTTTTATTACAGAGTTTCTCCTTTTTCCAAACATTTATGCACTTACCATTTTATGGTGCACATTTTTTTGCATAATTCACATAATAATACACTATTTATATATTTCCAATATTTATGTTTTTTCATTTTTAACATTAGGAATTGCAATTTTATTCTGATTAAATTTATATATGTATCTATTCATATGTGGATGGGCGGACTTATAATTGTCCTTGCTTTTATGGTTCCATTATTGTTTTTGATCTTATTTAATATGGAATAAAGTATTACTTTTTATTATTTGGGACTTTTTGATCGGTTTTTCTCTTTGCTTTCCGATTGTCCGTAATTTGTTTTACTTGGTCCTATGCTTGATTGAATTGGTAATTTACTAGGATATAATTTTATACATTTTTTACAATCTTTGTGCTCCGCTCCCATCAGCATTCCTTTGTCTTATTTTTCTGGTACATATCAGTATTATAAATCTCTGTTAGCGTGATCCATTTCCCTTCAGCATTTCTCGGTCTTCAGATCACAGATATCACAACATGCTTCAGCCGCAGAGCAATAAGCATTGCCTACAATTGAACAGTTGTAGATTTCATTTTTACAGTGTTTAACATTAATTAGGAATAAAAATGTATTTGTCTAGAACACAATCGGTGGACACTTAGTAATCTCCCCCCTTTACTGGAATATGACGTTCTTGAGATACATTTGTAGGAGTCCAGATATTAAAAGTACAACACAACAAAGATTATCTTTTAAGTTAAAACATATTATTCAAGAAATTTAAACAAGATATTCAACATTTAGTTAGCCTCCCTTGACAGAACAGTAGTATTACAATACTCAAGCAAGGGGAAAACGGACATTCTGGATGCAATAAAGCAATTGCTCCACAACGAAAGTGAACTGTACTACAGTGATGGGAACAGGATTAATTGTACAATTACAATTGTCAACTACCTGCTGGTGATCATCAGCGATAAACAAAAAACCATGAATAAAAATGAAGTTTTATTTTTTAAAGGTGTCTCTGTGCCTATATGTGAATTGTGAATCTCTCTTATTACAATCTCCAAGTTGTGTTGTTGTCATGAGAGCTGAATCTTAAATGTATGTGGCTTGACCCTGAGGATTTTAAGAGTGCTTTTAAGATACTCTCAGGATCAACTTCAGTTGGAGGATTTTAAGCAACACTGGAGGAGGAGGATGTTGTGTTTCTTCTAGATTAACCTTTCTTCTTTGATGGAGTGTCACTTAATCTTATAAGTATGGGTTGGTCTGATGTTCTCACACTACCATTCAAAGGAAGATTGCATTTTATTGGTTGTCCATCTAGGTATATGTTGTTGTATTTTTTGTAAGCACCAACTGCATCTTCCTTTCTTACAAACATAACCTCTGCCACTCCGGAAAGCAACAAGCAGGTGCACTTCAAGACACCGCATACATAGAAAAGCTCCACGATATCTTCCTCTGTGACTCTTGGATGCAAATTATTAATGGTCATTTTTGTGCCTTCTAAAGGGCTAAAGACAGATTCTTTTGGAGTGGGCCCTACTGATTAACTGGTCTCCTTTGTGACAAGTGTCCATGACACGTTGGTTAGAGCCTTTGTGCGCAATAAATTTGGTGAAGTTTCATGCTGAGTAGACATGGGAGCTGTGTATGC
Organism: Oophaga sylvatica; assembly: GCA_033576555.1. NCBI lineage: Eukaryota > Metazoa > Chordata > Amphibia > Anura > Dendrobatidae > Oophaga > Oophaga sylvatica. The sequence goes on along the minus strand of JARQOD010001435.1, from coordinate 41,915 downwards.
ATCATTCTGTACGACTTTAGTAAGAGATAAAATTTGCCCAAGAAAAAATGAATTTCCAGACATTCACGGCCTTTTTTGCACTTTGTTGGCAGCTGTGATCTTCATCTTCTTGGTGGGAATGTGGGAAAGTTCCAAGTCATCATCAAAACCATCATCATCCATATCTTGTAGAGAGGAAATTGTTGTTTCCCAGGTTCGTGGTTAACTATGGTTTTGGCATTCCTTTAACAGTGTTGCAACAAATAGTTTTCAGCTGTGAAATATGGACGTTCTTGGTAATATTTTTGGTTGAAGATGAATAACCTTGCGCCACGGGTGTGTGTTGTGAACGTTTTGGAGACGACTTCGGAGCTGAAGCTCCCTCTGGTGGTTGCTGAGGGTATTGAACATACAGTACAGACCAAAAGTTTGGACACACCTTCTCATTCAATGATTTTTCTTTATTTCGTGACTATAAAAATTGTAGAATCACACTGAAGGCATCAAAACTATGAATTAACACATGTAGAATTATACATTACCCTTTACAAAAAGTGTGAAGCAACTGAAAATATGTCTTATATTCTAGGTTCTTCAAAGTAGCCACCTTTTGCTTTGATTACTGCTTTGCAAGCAGAAAAGGTGAACGGATGGACTCTACATGCCTGGTTCCCACCGTGAAGCAGGAGGAGGTGGTGTGATGATGTGGGGGTGCTTTGCTGGTGACACTGTTGGGGATTTATTCAAAATTGAAGGCATACTGAACCAGCATGGCTACCACAGCATCTTGCAGCAGCATGCTATTCCATCCGGTTTGCGTTTAGTTGCATCATCATTTATTTTTCAACAGGACAATGACCCCAAACACACCTCCAGGCTGTGTAAGGGCTATTTGACCAAGAAGGAGAGTGTTGGGGTGCTACGCCAGATGACCTGGCCTCCACAGTCACCAGACCTGAACCCAATCGAGATGGATTTGGGGTGAGATGGACCGCTCACCGCTTCAATTTTGAATAAATCCCCAACAGTGTCACCAGCAAAGCACCCCCACACCATCACACCACCTCCTCCATGCTTCACTGTGGGAACCAGGCATGTAGAGTCCATCCGTTCACCTTTTGTGTGTGCAAAGCAGTAATCAAAGCAAAAGGTGGCTACTTTGAAGAACCTAGAATATAAGACATATTTTCAGTTGTTTCACACTTTTTTGTAAAGTGTAATGTATAATTCCACATGTGTTAATTCATAGTTTTGATGCCTTCAGTGTGATTCTATAGTTTTCATAGTCATGAAAATACAGAAAAATCTTTGAATGAGAAGGTGTGTCCAAACTTTTGGTCTGTACTGTATGTTGAATACCAAGAGTCCTACACTTGCAGATAACGAGTGGTTGTCAGGTGGTACTGACTGGCCTGATATAAGTGAGCTGACATCCCATGATCCTCGCCGGTGATCAATTGTGCTTCCTGTTCTAGGTTGGAATTCAGCTTGCTTTCCTGCTGTCTCCTGCTTGCTTTCAGATAAGTCTCTTTCAGTTTTTTTTTACTGTGGTTTGAATTCCTTGCTTTTTGCTGCATTGCTTTTTGTCTTCAGCCGGGTCCCCTTTGGGGGGCTTTGGCTAGTCTCCGTTCGTTTTTTATATTTGTTCATTTGCTCAGTTCTAGTGATGTTTTACTGCTGGGTAGCTACGTGTCCACACCAGAGATCTGATATAGGTGGTCGAGACCGTGTGGTCTCAGTGTTTTTGGATTCAGAAGTGTTGGAGTTTTTCCTACGGTTTTTCTGGGTTGCAGACAGTATTCTCTCCTGTGCTGTCCTATCTAGACAGTTTTGGGCCCCAGCGTTTGCTCAATCTATTTTCTGTCTGTGTTCGTATTTTCATCTTGTCTAACCGCCATTATATGTTTGGGGGCTTCCTACTCTTTTGGGGTCTACTCCGGGGCAGTTAGTTTTCCTCTTTCCATCTTCAGGGATAGCTATCTCTCCGGCTGTGCCGAGGCGTCTAGGACCACCGTAGGTACGCTCCACGGCTGCTTCTAGTTGTGCGGTTAGTTTAGGGATCTGCAACCTATTAGTTTCCAACCTCTCTGGTGTTAGGCTGCCTATGCGTTTTTTTGCTCCTGCCTTCTCAGCTACCAAAACATAACAGAATCACCGGCCATACTGAAAATTCTATGAAAAATATTAAAGGAAAAAAAAAGTTGTCAGAGTTGTCATAAATTTTTTTTTTTTCCTGTTTGTTGCATTTTTTCTCTCTTTTTCTCTGGGGGCTGAGGAGGAATTTTTTCCCCAATGGAGGTCAAGCACTTGTCCGATCGTGTGGAGCAGCTTGCTGCTGAAGTTCGGAGTATTTTTATCTATCTTGCTATCTTGCTGGGTTGCCTGCTGTGGAACCTAGGATCCCTCTGCCGGATTTATTTTTGGGGGATCGGTCTAAGTTTTTGAATTTTAAAAATAGCTGTAAGTTGTTTTTTGCTTTGAAGCCTAAATCCTCAGGGAACACAACGCAGCAGGTTCAAATTGTCATCTCCCTGTTGCGCGGTGACCGTCAGGATTGGGCCTTTTCCCTGACACCTGGGGATCCTGTTTTGAATGATGTTGATGTTTTTTTTCAGGCTCTGGGGTTATTGTACGATGAACCTAATGTTACTGATCAAGCTGAAAAAACCTTGTTGGTATTGAATCAGGGCCATGAAGCCGCTGAGCTGTATTGTCAGAAATTCAGAAAGTGGGCAGTCCTTACTAAATGGAATGATGATGCTCTGACAGCTCTTTTTCGGAAGGGTCTGGCAGAGACTGTAAAGGATGTTATGGTGGGATTCCCTGTCCCCTCAGGTCTCAATGACTCTATGTCATTAGCTATTCAAGTTGACAGACGTCTGCGCGAGAGTAGAAATATGCGTGAGATTGTGATGCCTTGCGGGCCAGCCCCTTAACCCATGCAGTGTGATGGAGTGACTTCTGAGGTACAGCGTCATGAATTTCGTAAGCGTAATAAGTTGTGCTACTATTGTGGTGACGATTCTCATGCTATTTCCGTCTGCCCCAAGCGGGGAAGACGTTTGGCGCGCTCAGTTGTTATGGATAGTGTTCAGACTAAATTTCTGTTGACTGTTACCTTGATTTGCTCCATGTCCACATTTTCAGCTCAGGCTTTTGTTGATTCAGGGGCAGCTATAAACCTGATGGATTTTGACTTTGCCAAATGATGTGGTTTTCCTATGATACCCCTGCGGAAGTCTATTACTTTGCTGGGCATTGATTCTACACCCTTGGCGGAGAATAAACCCCAGTTTTCTACCCAGGTGATAATGCGGGTTGACCCGGACCACCAAGAGAAGTGCAAATTTTTGGTGTTACATAATTTACATGACATTGTTGTACTGGGTTTTCCTTGGTTACAGACTCACAATCCTGTTTTGTGTCAATGTGTTCGTGCTGACACTCCTGTTTTTTCTGCCCCACCCCAGTCTTAAGATGTTTTTTCTGCCTCCCCCCAGTCTCAAGATGTTCCTGACTATTTGACTGATTTTTCTGATGTGTTTAGTGAGAGTAAGTCTGTATCCTTACCTCCTCATAGGAGTTATGTTTGCACTATTGACTTAGTACCCAGTTGTAAATTTCCCAAGGGTTGGCTCTTTAATTTATCTGTACCTGAGCATGAGGCTATGCAATCTTATATCAAAGAGTCTTTAGAGAAGGGTCATATCAGACCATCCTCTTCACCCTTGGGCGCCGGCTTTTTCTTTGTGGCCAAGAAGGATGGCTCATTGAGGCCGTGTATTGATTATCGTCTCCTGAATGAGATCACTGTTAAATATTAATATCCGTTACCCTTGATTTCCGACCTATTTTCCAGAGTGAAGGGTGCTTGCTGGTTTACCAAGCTTGACCTCAGGGGGGTGTATAATCTTATTCGCATCAAGCACGGAGATGAATGGAAGACGGCGTTTAATACCCCAGAGGGGCATTTTGAGTACCTAGTGATGCCTTTTGGGCTCACTAATGCCCCTTCCATCTTCCAATCCTTTATGAACGATATTTTCCGGGATTTCATGGATAAATTTCTGATCGTTTATTTGGACGATATCTTGATTTTTTTCCAATGACTGGAATTCTCATGTGGAACATGTTCGGACTGTATTCCGGATTTTGAGAGAAAATGCATTGTATGTGAAGGGATCAAAATGTATTTTTGGCGTACAGAAGGTTTAATTTCTATGATTCATTTAGTCTCCGTCTGTTATTGAAATGGACCCGGCCAAAGTTCAGGCCATTTGTGATTGGGTTCAACCCACTACATTGAAGGCTCTTCAAAGATTTTTGGGTTTTGCTCATTTTTATTGTAAATTTATAGCTAATTTCTCTGGTATTGTGAAGCCACTGACTGATTTGACCAAGAAGGGTTCTGATGTAGTGAATTGATCTCCTGAGGCAGTTTCTGCGTTTCAGGAGCTTAAGCGGAGATTCACTTCTGCTCCTGTTCTGCGCCAACCTGATGTTTCTCTACCATTTCAGGTGGAGGTTGATGCTTCTGAGATTGGTGCAGGAGCTGTTTGGTCGCAAAAAAGATTTTTGGGTTTTGCTCATTTTTATTGTAAATTTATAGCTAATTTCTCTGGTATTGTGAAGCCACTGACTGATTTGACCAAGAAGGGTTCTGATGTAGTGAATTGATCTCCTGAGGCAGTTTCTGCGTTTCAGGAGCTTAAGCGGAGATTCACTTCTGCTCCTGTTCTGCGCCAACCTGATGTTTCTCTACCATTTCAGGTGGAGGTTGATGCTTCTGAGATTGGTGCAGGAGCTGTTTGGTCGCAAAGGGATCCGGAGACCTCTAAGATTAACCCTTGTGCCTTTTTCTCTCGAAAATTTTCCCCAGCGAAACGTAATTATGATGTGGATAATCGGGAGTTATTGGCATGAAGTGGGCTTTTGAGGAGTGGAGACATTGGCTGGAAGTAGCCAAGCGTCAGGTGGTGGTCCTCACGGATCATAAGAACCTGGTTTATCTTGAATCAGCCAAGCTACTTAATCCTAGACAGTGAAAACACTTCATAGAACACATGCCCACATAAAAGGTATATACTTAGTATGAAAGGAAAAAATTCTTGATGAAAAAATAGATGTGGGCAATATGGAAATCTATGGGAAAAAATCGCTGCAACATATGAAAACTGAGAACAAAGAAACGATCAAACAAATCCCAAAGTATAAAGTAGAAAAAACTTTATTAATTATCAAAACAGGGGAGCTGGAAGGATAACATACAACCAATTAGCACATGTGGGACAAGAACGCTTATAGGAAGTCTGACAATAATATCTAAATAGATATATTAAATCTTATAACTGACTGGGCGGTAACACAAAACGAACTCTGTCTCAGTAGAGAACGCAACAGCGCTAAATCAAGAAACAGTAGATATACATGAGGAACGTGGTAGCCAGTGCTTTTACCTGCTAACAGTCAGGAGAATGCTTCCTGCGTCCACCCCGACGCGCGTTTCGGCCTGTGTGCCTTGATTTAGCGCTGTTGCGTTCTCTACTGAGACAGAGTTCGTTTTGTGTTGCCGCCCAGTCAGTTATAAGATTTAATATATCTATTTAGATATTATTGTCAGACTTCCTATAAGTGTTCTTGTCCCACATGTGCTAATTGGTTGTATGTTATCCTTCCAGCTCCCCTGTTTTGATAATTAATAAAGTTTTTTCTACTTTATACTTTGGGATTTGTTTGATCGTTTCTTTGTTCTCAGTTTTCATTAATCCTAGACAGGCCAGGTGGGCCTTGTTTTTCACACGTTTTAATTTTGAGGTCTCTTTTCTCCCAGGCACTAAGAATGTTAAGGCGGATGCCCTCTCGAGGAGTTTCTTTCTGGATTCTCCTGAGGTAACTGAGCCTGCTGTTATTCTGAAGGAGGGTGTGGTTCTTTCCGCTATCTCACCCAATTTGAGACTGGCTTTGGAGAAATTTCAAGAGGATAAACCTTAACGTTGCCCTGCTGGGAGATTGTTTGTCCCAGACCAGTGTAGGAAGAATGTGATGTCCGAGATTCATTGCTCCACGTTGGTCGGCCATCCTGGTATTTTTGGTACCAGAGATTTGGTGAGTCAGTCCTTTTGGTGGCCCACTTTGTCTCGTGACGTCAGGGACTTTGTGCAGTTCTGTGGAACTTGTTCTCGGTCCAAACCTTGCTCTTGCTCTAGTAGTTTGTTAATGCCATTGCCTGTGCCCAAGAGGCCATGGACCCATATCTCTATGGATTTTATTTCCGACCTCCCTGTCTCTCAGAGAATGATCATTATTTTGGTAATCTGTGATAGGTTTTCCAAGATGATACATCTTGTGCCACTACCTAAGTTGCCATCCTCCTCCGAGTTGGTGCCCTTGTTTTTTCAACAGGTGGATCGGTTGCACGACGTTCCAGAGAACATTGTGTCTGGCAGAGGAGTCCAGTTTGTTTCTAGATTTTGGAGGACATTTTGTTCCAAACTGGGAGCTCAGCTGTCTTTTTCCTCTGCGTTCCACCCTCAGACCAATGGACAAACTGAGAGAACAAACCAGACCTTGGAGACTTATTTGAGATGTTTTGTGTCTGCTGGTCAAGATGACTGGGTCTCTTTTTTGCCTTTGGCTGAGTTTGCTTTGAATAATAGGGCTAGTTCTGCCACCTTGATGTCTCCATTTTTCTGCTATTTTGGGTTTCATCCTCGATTTTCTTCAGGGCAGGTGGAAGCTTCTGTCTGTCCTGGTGTTGACTCTATTGTGGATAGAATGCAGCTGATTTGGGATCAAGTAGTGGATAAGATGTCTCTCTCTCAGGAGAAGGCCCAGCGGTTTGCCAACCGGCATAGGACTGATGGTCCTCGATTTAAAGTGGGTGACTTGGTTTGGTTGTCCTCAAAAAATATTCCTATGAGGGTCACGTCTCCAAAATTTAAGCCAAGGTTCATTGGACCTTATAAAATCGTGGAGATTATTAATCCCGTTTCCTTCTGTTTGCTTCTTCCAGGAACATTCAAGATTCACAACGTATTTCACAAATCTTTATTGAAGAGATTTGTCGAGCCAGTGGTTCCTATGACTGCGCCTCCTGATCCTGTTTTGGTTGAGGGCAATTTGGAGTATGTCGTTGAGAAGATTTTGGATTCTCGTTTGGCCAGGCGGAGACTCCAGTACTTGGTGAAGTGGAAAGGCTATGGTCAGGAGGACAATTCTTGGGTGTTTGCTTCTGACATTCATGCTGAAAAACTGGTCCGTGCCTATCACCAAGCTCATCCTGATTGTCCTGGTGGCACAAGTGAGGGTTTGGTGACCCCTCCTCAAAGGGGGGTACTGTTGTGAACGTTTTGGAGACGACTTCGGAGCTGAAGCTCCCTCTGGTGGTTGCTGAGGGTATTGAACATATGTTGAATACCAAGAGTCCTACACCTGCAGATGAGTGGTTGTCAGGTAGTCTGGACTGGCCTGATATAAGTGAGCTGACCTCCCATGATCCTCGCCGGTGATCAATTGTGCTTCCTGGTCTTGGTTGGAATTCAGCTTGCTTTCCTGCTGTCTCCTGCTTTCAGATAAGTCTATTTCAGTTTTTTTTTACTGTGGTTTGAATTCCTTGCTTTTTGTCTTCAGCCGGGTCCCCTTTGGGGGGCTTTGGCTGGTCTCCGTTCGTTTTTTGTATTTGTTCATTTGCTCAGTTCTTGTGATGTTTTACTGCTGGGTAGCTACGTGTCCACACCAGAGATCTGATATAGGTGGTCGAGACCGTGTGGTCTCAGTGTTTTTGGATTCAGAAGTGTTGGAGTTTTTCCTAGGGTTTTTCTGGGTTGCAGACAGTATTCTCTCCTGTGCTGTCCTATCTAGACAGTTTTGGGCCCCAGCGTTTGCTCAATCTATTTTCTGTCTGTGTTCGTATTTTCATATTATCTAACCCTAACTCACAAAGCACTCCATGGCTCAGCACCACCCTACATCTCCTCCCTTGTCTCAGCCTACGATCCTACCCGTGCCCTCCCTTTTCACGTGCTATGCCAATTCTTTGGAATGCACTACCCAGGTTAATACGATTAATCCCCAATCCCCACAGTTTTAAGCGTGCCCTAAAAACACACTTGCTCAGACTGGCATACCGCCTTAATGTATTAACCTAACTATCCCTGTTGGCCCATTCAAAAAATTTTCTACCATAATCAGTTACCTCGTATTATGTTCTCACCTGCTTTATACATTTAATAGCCCTCTGTGTCTGTACTGTTACATACTTTGCTGTTAACTGGTTCATACAGAATTGCATGAACACCCGATTCTTACACTATGGCTGGTCCGAACACTGAAAGCAATTGTAACCATCTACCTTTTATGTCTCCCCTTTTTCCTCATAGATTGTAAGCTTGCGAGCAGGGCCCTCATTCCTCTTGGTATCTACTTTGATCTGTGTTTATTGTTATGCTGTAATGTCTATTGTCTGTACAAGTCCCCTCTAAAGTGCTGTGGAATATGTTGGCGCTATAGAAATAAAATTATTATTATTATTATGGAAGTGCCAAATAAAGCTTAATGGGAACTTTGGTTTCATGTGGCTATCCAGTACATGGCTTCAAAGGGTTACTGGGGTGTGTGTAACGTTGGGGCATGGCAGGCCTTGCATTCAACACCTAGGCAAACAGTATGGGAGTACCAAATAACGCTTAATGGGAACTTTGGTTTCATGTGGCTATCTAGTACGTGGTTTCAAAGGGTTATTGGTGTACGTGTAACGTTGGGGCAGGGCAGGCCTTGCATTCAATGCCTAGTCAAACAGTATGGAAGTGCCAAAAAAATCTTAATGGGAACTTTGGTTTCATGTGGCCATCCAGTACGTGACTTCAAAGGGTTATTGGGGTGCGTGTAACATTGGGGCAGGGCAGGCCTTGCATTCAATGCCTGTGCAAAATGTATGGCAGTAACAAATAAAGCTTAATGGGAAGTTCAGCTTAATGTGGCCATCCAGTACGTGGGTTAAAAGTCTTATTGGGATGCGTATAACTTTGTGGCAGGGCAGGCCTTGCATTCAATGCCTAGGCAAAGAGTATGGCAGTACCAGATAAAGCTTAATGGGAACTTTGGTTTAATGTGGCCATCCACTACGTGGCTTCAAAGAGTTATTGGGGTGCGTGTAACGTTGGGGCAGGGCAGGCCATGCATTCTATGCCTATTCAAACAGTATGGCAGTACCAAATAAAGCTTAATGGGAACTTTGGTTTAATGTGGCTATCAAGTACGTGAGTTAAAAGGCTTATTGGGGTGCTTGTAACTTTGAGACAGGGCAGGCCTTGCATTCAATGCCTAGGCAAACAGTATGGCAGTACCAAATAAAGCTTAATGGGAACTTTGGTTTAATGTGGCCATCCAGTACGTGGCTTCAAAGGGTTATGGGGTGCGTGTAACGTTGGGCAGGGCAGGCCTTGCATTCAATGCCTAGGCAAACAGGATGGGAGTACCAAATAAAGCTTAATGGGAACTTTGGTTTCATGTGGCCATCCACTACGTGGCTTCAAAGGGTTATTGGGGTGCGTGTAACGTTGAGGCAGGGCAGGCATTGCATTCTATGCCTAGTCAAACAGTATGGCAGTACCAAATAAAGCTTTATGGGAACATTGGTATAATGTGGCCATCCAGTACATGGGTTAAAAGTCTTATTGGGGTGTGTTAGGAATCGAGTTCCCGCTTCTGCACAAGGGGAATCTCAATCCATCCCTGCTGCGGTCTCCCATCCGTCTCCAGGCACAGTGGACTCTACTCAGCAGAGACGTCGGTCCCAGCGTCTCACCCAGTCTAACATTGTGCAGAGGATTACTGCTGCCTCTCCAGGTTCTGCTATTGTAGCCAGTACTGGTCAGCGGCGAGCAGACGTCTTTAGGACTAAGTCCTGCGTTTCCCCTTCTGAGCATGCCCAGGGTAAGATCTCTCATTGGAGATCAGGGGTCACATGCTCAGGTACTGCAGCAGCTCCTATTAGTCCGCCAGGAAGGTCCTGAAACTACATGTGTTCTGGAACAGTTTCTCATTGGTCCTTTTCTGGCAGGTCCTGTAGTTGCTACTATAAAAGGGTTGCATGGCCCTGCGGTCATGCGCTAGTATCAATTGCATTATGTGCTTTGCGCCAGTGGGATCATGCACGCATGTGGTTAAGGCTCAGCTGAAATAAGCCCCTAGAATACTGGCACCTCCGGTGAGGAGATTTGTATGCATGTGTTCAGGGCCTGGCTGAAATAAGCCCCTAGAATACCGGCTTCCCCGGTGAGGAGTTGATTGTTTGCGTTGCTGAATGCATGATCACGGACTGCTATCCGCACAGCAGTTATCTGTGTATCCCTGTGGTGTTAACAGGACACAGTCTCTATTTCTGCGTCTCTACCTCAGCGACTCTGTGGTGTAACAGAGTTCTGTTGTGAATGGGTTTGAGATGAGTTCTGAGCAGAGGCTCCCTCTGGTGGTTACAAGCGGTACTAGTGAGGATTGTGAGGACTGGGAATCAGGTGTTACTGATTGGTCTTATGTAAGGGAGTCATTTTCCCATCAGGGTTGCCGGTGATCAATTGTTCTGGTCTGAATCCTTCTTTCCAGTTTCCCTTGTAGCCTGCTGTGTCGTGTCTGCATCTCCTGCTATCAGATAAGACAATTTCTTATTTTGTGTTTTTGCTATATTTTTGCATTTTGTCCTGCACTTCTTTGGGGGCCTTCAGGGTCCCCTCCGGGGGCTTCTGCCCTCTCAGTTTGGTTCAGCCACTGAGTTTTGTTCTTTTGCTTTTTCCAGTTTTTTCAGTGGCTGCTGTTTTGATTTTCTTACACCAGAGAACTAATTTAGGTGGTAGAGGTCGTGTGATCTCAGGTGATTTTGAAATTAGTAGAGTTGGTGTTTTTCAGGGTTTTCTGGGATTGCAGTAAGTGCCCTTCCTGTCCTTTTCTATTTAGATAGTTTGGGCCCCAGCGTTTGCTCATACTATTTTCTTTCTGTGTCAGTATTTCCTCTTGTCTAACCGCCATTACATGTTTGGGGGCTTTCTATTATCTTTGGGGTTCTGCTCCGGGGCAGATAGCTTTCCTATTTCTATCTTTAGGTGTAGTTAGTTTCTCAGGCTGTGACGAGGCGTCTAGGACCAACGTAGGAACGCTCCACGGCTGCCTCTAGTTGCGGTGGTTAGTCAGGGTACTGCAATCTCATAGATTCCAACTGCTCTGGTGTATTGCCTTTTTTACCTGCACTCCTCAGCTACCGAAACATAACAGTATCACCGGCCTAAAAATTGTATGGTACTCACAGAAGGGAAAAAATATTTTGAAGGAAGAAAAGTTGTCAGAGATATTTTTCTGTTTGTTGCATTTTTTTTTTTTTTCCTCTGTATCTCTGGGTGCTGGGGAGGATCTTTTCTCCCAATGGAGTTTGCACAGTTGTCTGGCCGTGTGGATCAGCTTGCCACTGAGGTTCGGAGTATTGCTATCTATCTTGCTGGGTTGCCTGTTGTGGAACCTAGGATCCCCATGCCAGATTTGTTTTTAGGGGATCGAGCTAAGTTTCAGAATTTCAAAAATAATTGTAAATTGTTTCTTGCCTTAAAATCTAAGTCCTCAGGAAATGCAGCGCAGCAGGTTCAAATTATCATCTCTCTCCTGCGCGGCAATCCTCAGGATTGGGCTTTTTCCCTGACACCTGGGGATCCTGTTTTGAGTGATGTTGATGCGTTTTTTCAGGCCTTGGGGTTATTGTACGATGAGCCTAATGTCACTGATCAAGCTGAAAAAGCCTTGTTGGCATTAAATCAGGGGCTTGATGACGCTGAGTTATACTGTCAGAGATTCCGTAGGTGGGCAGTCCTGACCAAGTGGAATGACGACGCTTTGGCGGCCCTTTTCCGGAAGGGTTTGTCGGATAATGTTAAGGATGTTATGGTGGGATTCCCTGTCCCCTCTGGTCTCAATGATTCTATGTCATTAGCTATTCAAATTGACAGACGTTTGCGTGAGCGGAGAAGTATGCGTGGAGTGGTGTTGCCTTGTGAGCCAGCTGCTGAGCCCATGCAGTGTGATGGAGTGGTGTCTGGGGCACAGCGTCATGAGTTTCGAAAGCGCAATGGGTTATGTTTCTACTGTGGTGATGCCTCTCATGCTATTTCAGTCTGCCCTAAGCGGGGAAGACATTTTGCACGCTCAGTTGTCTTGGGTAGTGTTCAGACTAAGTTTTTATTAACTGTCACTCTGATATGCTCTCTGTCCTCATTTTCTGCTCAGGCTTTCGTTGATTCTGGAGCAGCTATTAACCTGATGGATTATGATTTTGCTAAATGTTGTGGATTTCCATTGATACCCCTACAGAAGTCTATTCCTTTACTGGGGATCGATTCTACCCCTTTGGCTGAGAATAAACCCGTTTTCTACTCAGGTGATAATGAGGGTTGAACCTGATCACCAGGAGTGCTGCAAATTTTTGGTTCTATATAATCTGCATGACATTATAGTGCTGGGTTTCCCTTGGTTACAGTCTCATAATCCTGTTTTGGATTGGAAATCTGTGTCTGTAACCAGTTGGGGCTGCCAATGTGTTAATACCAACACTCCTGTTTTTTCTGCCTCCCCCCAGGCTGAGGATGTTCCTGACTTTTTGTTTGATTTTTCTGATGTGTTTAGCGAAAGTAAATCTGCATCCTTGCCTCCCCATAGGAGCTATGACTGCGCTATTGAATTAGTGCCGGGTAGTAAATTCCCTAAAGGTCGCCTTTTTAACTTGTCTGTACCTGAACATGACGCTATGCGGTCTTATATCAAGGAATCATTGGAGAAGGGTCATATCAGACCATCCTCTTCACCCTTAGGTGCCGGTTTTTTCTTTGTGGCCAAAAAAGATGGTTCATTAAGGCCGTGTATTGATTATCGTCTCTTGAACAATATTACTGTGAAATATCAATACCCGTTACCCTTGATTTCTGACCTGTTTTCCAGGGTGAAAAACGCTACTTGGTTTACCAAGCTTGACCTCAGGGGGGTGTATAACCTTATTCGCATTAAGCACGGGGATGAATGGAAGACGACATTTAACACCCCTGAAGGGCATTTTGAGTACCTTGTGATGCCCTTTGGGCTCACTAATGCTCCTTCCGTCTTCCAGTCCTTCATGAATGACATTTTCAGGGATTTTGTGGACAAGTTTCTGATTGTTTATTTGGATGATATCTTGATTTTTTCTAATGACTGGGACTCTCATGTGAAACATGTTCGAACTGTATTCCAGATTTTGAGAGAGAATGCTCTGTATGTGAAGGGATCAAAGTGTCTTTTTGGCGTACAGAAGATCTCATTTCTGGGATTCATTTTGTCCCATCTGTTATTGAAATGGACCCGGTCAAGGTTCAGGCCATCTGTGATTGGGTCCAACCTACTTCATTAAAGGCTCTTCAGAGATTTTTGGGTTTTGCCAATTTTTATCGTAAATTTATTGGTAATTTCTCGGTTATTGTTAAACCATTAACTGATTTGACCAGAAAGGGTTCTGATGTGGTGAATTGGCCTCCTGAGGCAGTCTCTGCGTTTCAGGAACTTAAGCAGAGATTCACTTCTGCTCCTGTTCTACGGCAGCCTGATGTTTCTCTGCCATTTCAGGTGGAGGTTGATGCCTCTGAAATTGGGGCAGGTGCCGTTTTGTCCCAAAAAGATCCAGAGACCTCTAAAAGTAACCCTTGTGCCTTTTTCTCTCGAAAATTTTCTCCTACTGAACGTAATTATGACGTGGGTAATCGGGAGTTATTGGCCATGAAGTGGGCTTTTGAAGAGTGGAGACATTGGCTGGAGGGAGCCAAACATCAGGTGGTGGTCCTTACGGACCATAAGAATCTGGTCTATCTGGAATCTGCCAAGCGACTCAATCCTAGACAGGCCAGGTGGGCCCTGTTTTTCACACGTTTTAATTTTGTGGTTTCCTTTCTTCCTGGCACTAAGAATGTTAAGGCGGATGCCCTCTCGAGGAGTTTCCTTGCGGACTCTCCTGAGCTATCTGATCCCTCTGTTATTTTGAAGGAGGGTGTAGTTCTTTCCGCCATCTCGCCCAATTTCAGACTTGCTCTGGAGGGGTGTCAGGAGGATAGGCCCGAGCGCTGCCCTGTTGGAAAATTGTTTGTCCCGGACCAATGGAAAAAGAGTGTGATGTCTGAGATTCATTGTTCCGCATTGGCTGGGCATCCCGGAATTTTTGGTACCAGAGACTTGGTTAGTCGGTCCTTTTGGTGGCCTACCTTGTCTCGCGATGTCAGGGAATTTGTGCAGTCCTGCGGGACTTGCTCTCGCTCCAAGCCTTGCTCTCGCTCTAGTGGTTTGTTGATGCCATTGCCTGTGCCCAAGAGACCATGGACCCATATCTCTATGGATTTAATTTCCGATCTTCCTGTTTCTCAGAGAATGACCACCATCTGGGTAATTTGTGATAGGTTTTCCAAAATGATACATCTTGTGCCATTACCTAAGTTGCCTTCCTCCTCTGAATTGGTGCCGTTGTTCCTTCAGCACGTGGTTCGTTTACACGGCATTCCTGAGAACATTGTGTCTGACAGAGGAGTCCAGTTTGTTTCCAGATTTTGGAGGACTTTTTGTTCTAAACTGGGTGTTCAATTGTCTTTCTCCTCGGCATTTCATCCTCAGACCAATGGTCAAACTGAGAGAACAAACCAGACATTGGAGACTTATCTAAGATGCTTTGTGTCTGCTGATCAGGATGACTGGGTCTCTTTTTTGCCTTTGGCTGAGTTTGCTCTTAATAATAGGGCTAGCTCTGCCACTTTGATGTCTCCGTTTTTCTGTAATTCTGGGTTTCACCCTCGATTTTCTTCAGGACAGACGGAGGCTTCTGTCTGTCCAGGTGTTGACTCTGTTGTTGAGCGTATGCAGCAGATTTGGGACCAGGTAGTGGAGAGGTTGTCCCTCTCTCAGGAGAAGGCCCAGCGGTTTGCTAACCGGCATAGGACTGATGGTCCTCGGTTTAAAGTGGGGGACTTGGTCTGGTTGTCCTCAAAGAATATTCCTATGAGAGTAGCATCTCCTAAATTTAAGCCTAGGTTCATTGGACCTTATAAGATCATGGAGATTATTAATCCTGTTTCTTTTCGTTTGCTTCTTCCAGGGACATTTAAGATCCATGACGTGTTCCACAAGTCTTTGTTGAAGAGGTTTGTTGAGCCAGTGGTTCCTGCTGCTGTGCCTCCTGACCCTGTTTTGGTTGAGGGCAATCTGGAGTATGTGGTTGAGAAAATATTGGATTCTCGTTTTTCTAGACGAAGACTCCAGTATTTGGTTAAATGGAGAGGTTATGGTCAGGAAGACAATTCTTGGGTGTTTGCTTCGGACATCCATGCTAGGAGACTTATCCGTGCGTATCATAGAACTCATCCTGACCGACCTGGTTGCTCAAATGAGGGTTCGGTGACCCCTCCTCAAGGGGGGGGTACTGTTGTGAATGGGTTTGAGATGAGTTCTGAGCAGAGGCTCCCTCTGGTGGTTACAAGCGGTACTAGTGAGGATTGTGAGGACTGGGAATCAGGTGTTACTGATTGGTCTTATGTAAGGGAGTCATTTTCCCATCAGGGTTGCCGGTGATCAATTGTTCTGGTCTGAATCCTTCTTTCCAGTTTCCTTTGTAGCCTGCTGTGTCGTGTCTGCATCTCCTGCTATCAGATAAGACAATTTCTTATTTTGTGTTTTTGCTATATTTTTGCATTTTGTCCTGCACTTCTTTGGGGGCCTTCAGGGTCCCCTCCGGGGGCTTCTGCCCTCTCAGTTTGGTTCAGCCACTGAGTTTTGTTCTTTTGCTTTTTCCAGTTTTTTCAGTGGCTGCTGTTTTGATTTTCTTACACCAGAGAACTAATTTAGGTGGTAGAGGTCGTGTGATCTCAGGTGATTTTGAAATTAGTAGAGTTGGTGTTTTTCAGGGTTTTCTGGGATTGCAGTAAGTACCCTTCCTGTCCTTTTCTATTTAGATAGTTTGGGCCCCAGCGTTTGCTCATACTATTTTCTTTCTGTGTCAGTATTTCCTCTTGTCTAACCGCCATTACATGTTTGGGGGCTTTCTATTATCTTTGGGGCTCTGCTCCGGGGCAGATAGCTTTCCTATTTCTATCTTTAGGTGTAGTTAGTTTCTCAGGCTGTGACGAGGCGTCTAGGACCAACGTAGGAACGCTCCACGGCTGCCTCTAGTTGCGGTGGTTAGTCAGGGTACTGCAATCTCATAGATTCCAACTGCTCTGGTGTATTGCCTTTTTTACCTGCACTCCTCAGCTACCGAAACATAACAGAGTTCGCTTATACTGCCATATAGTGCTACAGCATCTATGTCTGCGACTCTGTGAAGTAACAGAGTTCGCTTATACCGCCATCTTACCAGCAGCAGGCTCTGCCTGCACGCTGGACCCCGGGCTGCGAACGCACCTATTATTTATATTTATTTTGTGCGTTCCGCCAGCCCTAACATAATACTAATACCAGGTTCTGGCTAGTAAGACGCCGGACGACCAGCATCTTCAGCGGAACATCCAGCAGCTGGACGGTAGGTTGGCGGCTCTTGAGCGCACAACCTCAGCTGTGGATGTTACTGCAGTCGCTGTTCAGGCTGCTAGCGTGGCTGCGGCCAGTGTGTCCACTGCCACCTCTGCCCCTACATTATCCCACCTCCCGCTTCCAGACAAGTTTGCTGATGACAGCAAGCAATGTTGGGGATTCGTGAATTAGTGCTCTATACAACTCGAGCTTCTGGCTGCACGTTTCCCCACGGATCGGGCGCAAGTGGGTTTTGTAATGTCTCTCCTGTCGGGCAGAGCGTTGGAATGGGCCACCCCGCTGTGGGAGCGTGATGACCGTGTGGTGCGGAGTGCTCCACGTTTTCTGGAGGCTCTAAAAAAGGTCTTTCTAGGACCTCAGGTCACCCACGATGCAGCGCTCCAACTGCTGGCAAGTTCACAGTGTTCGTCCTTGGTCAGCTATTTTGCTGTCCAATTTCGGACTCTGCCTCGGAGTTAGACTGGCCAGATAAAGTCCTCATTCCCGTGTTTTGGAGAGGACTGGTGGGCCATGTGAGAGACGCCTTGGTTACCAGGGAGATTCCCTCCACACTGGAGAAGCTTATCGCCATATCTACCCGCATCGACCACCGTTTTCACAAGCGGAGGTTGGAGCGGTCCCAGTGTATGCAGAGGTTCCGGCTGGCTCCCACCTTCGCCAGACCTCTAGAATCTTTTAGTTAGGCGTCCGATTCCCATGAGGCCTTGGAGGTTTCTCGAGCAGGACCTAAGTCCCGGGCCGCTCGAGTACCCTTGGTTCGTAACACCTGTCAGCAGTTAGGACATTATGCCAACAAATGTCCACAGCGGTCGGGAAAACGGTCGCGTCTAGTGACCCTGGTAGGAGGTTCACTAGACACCGCGGCATTTTCCACCAAGTTGTCCTTCAAGGGGACAATTACAGTAGGTCAATCCACTCTCACCGCCGAGCTCTGTGTGGATTCTGGAGCCGAGGGGAATTTCATGTCCTGTGCCTTTGCTCTCCGCCACACTATGCCTCAGGTGATGCTCGCCAAACCGGTGACTGTGCGAGTAGTGAATGGATCAACTTTGCCCTCACAAATCACCCACCAGACTATCCCTCTCACTTTGTCTATGTCCCCTTCCCATCAGGAGAGTATTTCCTTTCTTGTCCTGCCCGAGTGAATAGACGAGGTTTTGCTGGGAATACCTTGGCTCCGTCACCACTCTCCCCATATTGAGTGGTCCTCTGGGAGGATACTGGGTTGGGGTGATTCATGTAGAGGCAGGTGTGTCAGGGAGTGCGTTCAGGTCACCACCACAGAGATACCCGTAGACCTTACTTCTGTTCCCCAGTGTTATTGGTCATACCTCCTCGGGGAAGAGTCTATCCCCTCTCGCTTCCTGAGACGGGGACCATGTCGCAGCATATTCAGGAGAATCTGGCAAGAGGGTTCATTAGGAAGTCAGTGTCACCAGCAGGGGCGGGGTTCTTCTTCGTGCAGAAGAAGAACGGAGAATTACGTCCGTGTATTGACTACAGGGGTCTTAACTAGTGTTGAGCGATACGATAATGCAAATATCGGCTATCGGCCGATATTAGCTCTATCGGCCTTTCGATAATTCATTTCGATATTTTCGTCTTATCGAATACCGGAATCGGATTTGTCACTGTCACTGTGAGTGTCCGTCGGTCGGGTCTGTCAGGAGTCAGCGGCACTTACCTGGCAGAAGATCTCCGGCGGTCACGTCCTGGACTGCTTGATGGCCGCCATTATCTTCTCCCTGGCGGTCACATGCAGTTTTTCGCGATAACTGCAGTGACTGCAGGGTAATCCCGGCCGTAAAGCAGTCAGTCCGATGACGTCACCGCCGGGGAAGCAGGTAATCAGCTGTGCTGCGCCGGGATGACAGGCTCTGCCTGTCATTCTGATGTAGCAGAGCTGGATCGTCGTGGGACACTCGTTACTATGGACTGCGTCGGTCAGGTGGTATACTTTTTTTTTTTTTTTTTTCCATTTTTTTACAGGAGATCGATGGCGTCGCAGGATGAGACAGTAATAAAAGAAATGAAAACTGTGCTTTTTTTTTTTTATTAAATTAAAAAATTTTTTTAGGAACATTCACCCGTCCGGGTACATAAACAAGTTAACTATTTACATACAGGGACCCTGTCCGGGTTATTTAGACTTCTTTGGCTGGCCTCTTCCAGG
Organism: Oophaga sylvatica; assembly: GCA_033576555.1. Taxonomy (NCBI): domain Eukaryota; kingdom Metazoa; phylum Chordata; class Amphibia; order Anura; family Dendrobatidae; genus Oophaga; species Oophaga sylvatica. The sequence goes on along the minus strand of JARQOD010001435.1, from coordinate 23,194 downwards.
TACCACCTGGTACTCTTCTTGAGATTGCCAAACATCCGAGGCACCAAGGACCACCAGGACCTGATGACGTCGTGTGGCCTGTACAGTGACGTCGTGACCCGCTATCTGGGTCTGTGTGGCCACCTCTTTCATCTCCCTCCGGGTCTGGAGCCCTATGTCCCGGACTGTACGAACCGCAGGGTGCCTAACAGGCGCCGGGTACGGGCCAGCTATACTTATCATGTCCATAGCTGGGGCTGCTGAGGAGACCACTGAGGGAGGCTGGGGAGATTTACGGCGTGGGGTGGGCACTTTTGCAGAGGCCTGGATGTGGGAGGCTGAAGGCTTCGAGGGTCTCACAGGTTCCTGACACACTGGGGAGTAGGGGTCGCACCTGGTAACATTTAGGGCGTACCACCCATTGTAACCCCAGTGTCGGGTGTAAGTCACCAAGTCTCCTGGCAACAGGTCCCTCCCCGGGTGTCCTTCTGGGAGGTGAGCCTCCACGTCCCGCCGGGTCACAAAGACTTCTAAATAAAGTCCAGGCTCCTTGATGAAGCCCCAACCACCTTTCAATTTAAAGCTCCGTACTGCACCCTTACGCCGCGGCTCACTCAGGGTTCCTTTATCCTTTCTCATCCGGTCCTTATCTGCCCGGTCCTTCTCCAGGTGACGTTGGCGAAGTTTTAGGGATTCTCGCTGCTCCCTTTGTCGCTCTGCTTCCCGCTCCCAACGTCTCCACTCTTCCTCCTGACGCCGGTTGAAATTCTCCTCCACCAGCTGCTCCATGTCTCCACCACTCCACTGCAGCTTACAGTGTCCGGTTTGCGGCAGCTCTCCTGTCGCCCCCCAGTCCTGGCGGCGCTCCCCTGCGGAGGAAGCAGACGGCTCTAAATCAGATGACAGTCGGGGCTCCGGTACAGGCAGGTAGTGCTCTGGTGCCTGCGCGGCCTCCTCCATGAGGACGGGTGTCGTTTCTTCTGTCTCAGCGACGGGGGCAGACAGCGGGATCTGGGGTGCTGCTGATGGTGCTGCGGTTTTTGCAGGAACGGGTGCCTCCACTGCGACAACGTCAACCGGATCACATTGCAAGGACTCCTCTACTAGAACGGGTGCCTCACCTTCCGGTACAGACACTTCAGGTAAGAGGGATTGGCGCCGCTCCAAGTTTATTTTTAGGGCACGCCAGCTGGCTTCCATCCTGGCGACCTCCTCCCGGTGCCGGGCCAGGCCTCTTAGGGTATCCGCCGCTTCTTGCAGCGTAGGAGGGTTTACAGGCCGGGTGCCCAACGGTGATTCTGTGGCGATCGGGTCGCTTCCGTGGGGGGAGAGCTCTGACTGCTCCATCCCTTCCCACTTCTGCTCGTCGTGTCCATTAGCCATCTCTGCCAAGTCACATGTGTCATATCTGGAGAGGGCCCTCTTTTGTAGGGAGGCGGGACCTTCGTGTTAGTTTCCGCACACTGAGGAGGATGAGGAGGCGGAACTCCAGAGCTGTGGGGCACGATGTTACATTGCAGTACCATTTACAGTGGGCGGCCATCGTTTTCACGCCACTGAGTGAGCGACACCCACGAAGAGCACGCCCTTCTTCTTCACCAGTGCCTCGTCGTGCAATTCAGGCACACAGGACTCGCTTATAGCGAGCTACAGAATCCTGTTCGTGACGCCCAAGTTGAGTCGCACAGAGCCAGAGGTTTTCGGGGTACTCGGCACCGAGCCCGTCGACTTCTATGGGGTATGTCACGTCTTTACCCGGCAATTGAATTAGAGTCGATTTTACTATGTAGAAGTGTATAAACTATAAATATATGTATATATATATATGTCACAATGACATGTATATATATATGTATTCTATGTGTGTATATATTTTGTGTTTACAACGAAAGAAAGGGATTTTTTTGTTGCGATATTTTGTTCCCATAGACTTACATGGGACTTCCGGTATCGAAATCGGATATCGACGATATTTAGTGCTATCGGCGATACAATTTCGATACGATATTTTTAGATATCGAGCAATATCGCTCAACACTAGTCTTAACGCCATCACCGTCAAGAATAAGTACCCGTTGCCCCTAATCTCTGAGCTCTTTGATAGGCTTCGAGGAGCAAAGGTATTTATCAAGCTAGATCTACGTGGTGCCTATAACCTAACCTCATCCGTGAAGGGGACGAGTTGAAGACAGCTTTTAATACCAGGGATGGGCATTATGAATACCTGGTGATGCCCTTTGGGCTCTGTAATGCTCCCGCTGTTTTCCAAGAGTTTGTCAATGACATCTTCCGGGATATGTTAACCACCTCTGTAGTAGTCTATCTGGATGATATTCTCATCTTTTCACCAGATATAGACTCTCACCGGAGGGATGTCAACAAAGTCTTCGACCTCTTACGGGCAAACTCCCTCTATGCCAAGCTGGAGAAATGTGTGTTTGAGCAGGTGTCTTTACCTTTCCTGGGCTATATCATCTCTGCCCAGGGATTGGCTATGGATCCTGCCAAGCTACAGGCTGTAATGGACTGGCAAGAAGTTCTGTTGAGCGATACTTCCCGATATCAAGAAGTATCGGATCGGATTGGATCGGACCGATACCCAAAAAGTATCGGGTATCGCCGATTCAAATACCGGAAACCAATGCAAGTCAATGGAACAGAAATATCATAATTAAAATAAACCCTTTCTTTCCTTGTAAACACTAGATATACACACATAGAATACATATATATATATATATATATATATATATACATGTCATTGAGACATATATATATACATATATTTATAGTTCATACACTTCTACATAGTAAAATAGCCGCTGATTCAATTGCCGGCTTTTGTGAAATTACAGAACCACCCAACATGAAATGACACATGGTTTACATACAGTTAACCATGTCATTTCATGTAGTTTGATATATATGTTTTCACTAACAATTACATGAGTGTATGTGTGCAAAATTTCATACATGCATATAACCACCAAAGTGGAAAAAAGATGTACAAGTCCTTTTTGAACAAATATCGAACTTTATTAAATTTATGCAAATTTGTAACACAATACAGGTATGGAAATAGGATAGAGACATCTACAAGATGTAAACTATTCCATATAGTTAAATAAGTCTGCCTATTAATGTAGTCTTAAGTATTGATAATTGTTCGCACATTTGCGCTGTTTCATGTGATACTGATTTGTAGGGTCTTTGGGGGTTGTCTGCCCCTTTTTCTTTTAATTATACGGAATAGTTTACATCTTGTAGATGTCTCTATCCTATTTCCATACCTGTATTGTGTTACAAATTTGCATAAATTTAATAAAGTTCGATATTTGTTCAAAAAGGACTTGTACATCTTTTTTCCACTTTGGTGGTTATATGCAGTATCGTTTGATGTGTCCTATATTTTCATGGCCATATATAGCCCCTATTAGGTATTAATTGTTGTTGGCTTATCAGTATGTGGTATTTTTGGTTGAGTGTAACCTGTCAAAATTTCATACATGTAGGGGTTAATTAAAGGTGTAAATTCGTAAAAAAAATGCGTGGGCTCTCGCGCTATTTTCTAAACCAGACAGACAAAGCCAGTGAGTGGGGGCAGATAATAATAGCCGATGGAGGATGCATTTATTTTGTGCGCCCCCTGGCTACTAACATCTGCCCCCAGCCACCCCAGAAAAGGCAAATCTATAATTAGATTCGCCCTTTCTGGCACTTTGCCGGTCTATTCCCATTGCCCTGTAGCGGTGGCGAATGGGTTAATAATGGGTTAAAGCCACCTTGCTATTGAAAGGTGACTTTAAGCCAGGTTAATAATTGAGAGTTGTCAATTTGACAACTCTAAATTATTAATCCTATTGAAGGAAATAAAAAAACACATGAAGAGTAAATAATTTTAATGAAATAAACACACACATTTTTTTGACCATCGTTTATTTAACTGGTAATCCTTGCGAAGCCCTTGTTCTCCTGTAATAAAGAAAAAATAATAAAACAACATTATTCTTACCTATCCGCCGCTCTGTCAGGTCCCACGCTGTAATCCTTCACAAAGGGTTAACTGCCTTACAGCCAAGCAGTGCAGATAATGCAGCCTGCTCAGCTGTAAACCCCAGAATGAATGATTTCCTCTAACAGCTGACAGGAGAGGAAGTGATTAGTGTAGAAAGCTTAATTGATTGCTTCCCACTTTCACTTCAGGTCAGCTGGGATTCCCTCTGATGTCACTGATGCTGTGCGGTGTCCCCGGCTGACCTGAAGTGAAAGTGGGAAGCAATCAATTAAGCTTCCCACACTAATCACTTCCTCTCCTGTCAGCCAGGAGAGGAGCTCATTCATTCGGGGGTTTACTGCGAGGCTGGCAGCATTAGCTGCAGTCCCTGCAGTAAACATTAACCCTTTCAGAAGGATTACATCGGGGGACCTGACTGAACACCGGATAGGTAAGAATAATGTTGCTTTATTATTTTATTTTTATTACAGGTGAACAAGGGCTTCAAATGGATTTACCTGGAAAATAAAATATGGTCAAAAACTGTTTCATTATTTCATTAAAATGATTTTTAATTAAAGTGTGTGTGTTTTATTTTTATTTCATACAATAGGATTAATAATTGATAGTTGTCTAATTGACAGCTCTCAATTATTAACCTGGCTTAAAGTCACCTTTCATTAACAAGGTGGCTTTAACCCATTATTAACCCATTCGCCACCGCTACAGGGCAATGGGAATAGACTGGCTAAGTGCCAGAAAGGGCGAATCTAATTATAGATTGGCCTTTTCTGGGGTGTCTGGGGGCAGATGTTAGTAGCCAGGGGGGGCACAAAAATAATGGTCCCTTCTGGGCTATTATTATCTGCCCCCACTCGCTGGCTTTGTCTGTCTGGTTGAGAAAATAGTGCTGGAGCCCATAATGGAGCCAGGTTAATAATTGAAGTGAAGTGAACTGATTAACAAAAATAGGGGATCCCCTCGAGAAAAAAATGCCGTGGGGTCCCCTATTTTTGTTAACTAACCAGATGAAGCAGACTACTGAGGCCTGGTACTTAAGGCTGTTAAGGATCCAAGATCCATGAACCTTGCAAGCCTGATAATACCAGGCCACAGCAGTCTGCTTATCTTGGCTGGTTAACAAAAATAGGGGATCCCCTCAAAAAAAATGGCGTCGGGTCCCCCTATTTTTGTTAACCAGCCAGATGAAGCAGACTACTGAGGCCTGGTATTCAGGCTGGTAAGGATCCAATATCCAAGAACCTTGCAAGCCTGATAATACCAGGCCACAGCAGTCTGCTTAGCTTGGCTGGTTAACAAAAATAGGGGATCCCCTCGAAAAAAAAATGGCGTGGGGTCCCCCTATTTTTGTTAACAGCCAAGTAAACAGCAGACTGCTGTGGCCTGGTATTAAAAGACTGTCAAGGCCCATGGATTTTGGCCCTCAACAGCCTAAAAATACCAGGCTGCAGCAGCCCCACAATTGGCGCATCTAAAGATGCGCCAATTGTGGCACTTTACCCAGCTCTTCCCACTTGCCCTGTAGCGGTGGCAAGTGGGGTAATAAGGGGTTAATGTCACCTTAGATTGAACGGTGACAATAAGCCCAGTTAATAATGGAGAGGCGACAATAAGATACCGATCCATTATTAATCATAAAGTTTGTAAATTTTTAAAAAAATACACAGCCAGAATAAAGTCTTTTAATGAAATAATACACAACACAGTTTTCATTATTTTTTATTGTACTCTTATCCTGCGACGCCATCGATCTCCTGTAAAAAAAAAAATAACAAACCAACACAAATACTCCCTGTTCGACGTAGTCCCATAACAAGTGTCCCACGACGAGTCCAGCTCTGCTACATCTGGATGCCAGGCTCAGCCTGACATCCAGACACAGCAGAGCTGCTTACCGGAGGAGATTCCCGGCGGTGACGTCATCCGGACTGCTTTACGGCCAGCTGTCGTGAGAGTACAGCTGGCCGAGATTACCCAGTACCCGGCAGTCACGTGCAGTTATCGCGAGAAGCTGCACGTGACCGCCAGGGAGAGGGTAATGGCGGCCATCCATGATGTGACCACCGGGGATCTTCTGCCAGGTAAGTGCTGAGTCCTGACTCCTGACAGACCCGACCGACACTGACAGTGATACTTTCAGGAAGTTCCAGTGTCACGTACTTCCTTCTGTGACACAGGAACTCCCCATATACTTTACAGGAAAATTCTGATTCCAGTATCCGATATGCAAAAAATATCGGAACTCAGAATAGGAATTCCGATACAGCGAATATCGGCCGATACCCGATATTTGCGGTATCGGAATGCTCAACACTAGCAAGAACCCATTCTCTTAAAGCGGTGCAGTGCTTTATGGGGTTCATTAATTATTATCGCCAGTTCATTCCCATTTCTCGACTTTGGTAGCTCCCTTGGTAGCCTTCACCAAGAAGGGAGCAAATCCCAAATTGTGGTCAGAGAAGGTCTCCAAGGCCTTTACTTCAATTAAGTCCCATTTTGCTAGCGCTCCCATCTTACATCACCCCGAGGTTGATAAACCTTTTATATTGGAGGTTGATGCCTCGTCCGTTGGTGCTGGAGCAGTCCTTTTTCAAAAGGATGCTCAAGGTCGGAAACATCCTTGTTTCTTCTTTTCCAAGACCTTCACACCAGCGGAGAGGAATTATTCCATTGGGGATAGGGAGTTGCTAGCCATGAAGTTGGCCTTTTCCGAGTGGAGACATCTCTTGGAGGGGGCGCACTTTCCCTTTCAAGTTTTCACTGACCACAAAAATTTGGTCTATTTACAGACCGACCAGCGGCTAAATTCTCGTCAGGCCAGATGGTCCCTGTTCTTCTCCCGGTTCCATTTCACCCTCCATTTCCTCTCCGGTGAGAAGAACATTCGGGCCGATGCTCTCTCTCGCTCCGTGGTGTCCTCGGCTGATTGTCCCCACAGAGAGCCTAAGAACTATGGCCCCGGTTTTGCTTGAGTCTGTGCCTCCGGGCAAGACTTTTGTGCCCACCGATTTGCGACCGGAGGTACTCTCTTGGGCACATTCGTCCAGGGTGGGTGGACATTTTGGGGCAAAAAGGACATCTGAGTTGCTGGTGAGGACATACTGGTGGCCACATATGGTCCGTGACGTCAGGTAATACGTTCAGGCGTGCGTCTCCTGCGCCAAGAATAAGTCCCCTCGACAACGGCCAGCTGGGCTACTTTTCCCTTTACCGGAGGCAGACAGGCCTTGGGAGATGGTCGGGATGGATTTTGTGGTGGGCTTACCCAAGTCTCGGGGCTGCAACATCATCTGGGTGATAACCGACCACTTCTCCAAAATGGTGCACTTGGTGCCCTTACCACGGTTACCGTCTGCACAGGCCTTGGCAGCATTATTTATTAGGCATATTTTCCGTTTACACGGAATACCAGACAAAATCATCAGTGATCGAGGTCCGCAATTTGCGTCACGGTTCTGGAGAGAGCTGTGTCGTCTACTCAGCATTGAGTTAAATCTCTCCTCGGCATATCATCCCGAGAATGGGTTGGTAGAGAGGGCCAACCAGACCTTGGTCACATACTTGCAATATTTTGTCTCAGCCAGGCAGGATGACTGGGCATCTTTGCTACCGTGGGCTGAGTTTGCTTTAAATAATGCTGTGGCTGACTCCACCGGACAGACCCATTCCTCTTAAACTAAGGTCAGTATCCGCGGGTACCGGTGCCATGCCCGTGTCTTCCGCCGACTTCAGGGTGGCAGACTGGGCCGTGGAGGCACGGGACATTTGGGACCGCACTCAGGATGCCATTCAGGCTTCCAAGGAGAGGATGAGGTCTTCTGCCGATGCCCATCGGCGTCCCGCTCCGACATTTGCTCCTGGCGACCTAGTGTGGCTCTCCGCCCGAAACATCAGGCTGCGGGTGGAGTCCACTAAGTTGGCACCCCGCTATATGGGTCCCTTCAAGGTACTCGAGCAGGTGAACCCTGTTCTTTACCATTTAGCCCTTCCGCCTTGCCTTGGTATCTCCGACACCTTCCATGTGTCCCTCCTAAAACCCGTGGTCATCTCCCGGTTGCCTGCGTCTTCTGCCGGGACGTCGGGTTAGTCTATTGACGATCACGAGGTGAATGCCATTCTATGGTGCAAGGTGGTACGGGGCAAAAAAAATTTGGGGGTGGATTGGAGGGGTTATGGGCCTGAGGATAGGTCCTGGGAGCCTGCCGAGCATATTCATGCTCCGCAGCTCATCGCTGCCTTTGAACGTAGTGAGGCCCAAAGAAGGGGGGGCCCTAGGAGGAGGGGTAAAGTTAGGGGTCGAGTTCCCGCTTCTGCACAAGGGGAATCTTGAATCATCCCTGCTGCGGTCTCCCATCCGTCTCCGCCCGCAGTGGACTCTGCTCAGCAGAGACGTTGGTCCCAGCGTCTCGCACAGTCTAACATTGTGCAGAGGATTACTGCTGCCTCTCCAGGTTCTGCTATTGTAGCCAGTACTGGTCAGCGGCGAGCAGATGTCTTTAGGACTAAGTCCTGCGTTTCCCCTTCTGAGCATGCCCAGGGTAAGATCTCTCATTGGAGATCAGGGGTCACATGCTCAGGTACTGCAGCAGCTCCTATTGGTCCGCCAGGAAGGTCCTGAAACTACATGTGTTCTGGAACAGTTTCTCATTGGTCCTTTTCTGGCATGTCCTGTAGTTGCTACTATAAAAGGGTTGCATGGCCCATGCGCTAGTATCAATTGCATTATGTGCTTTGCGCCAGTGTGATCATGCACACATGTGGTTAGGGCACGGCTGAAATAAGCCCTAGAATACCGGCTTCTCCGGTGAGGAGATTTGTATGCACGTGTTCAGGGCCTGGCTGAAATAAGCCCCTAGAATACCGGCTTCCCCGGTGAGGAGTTGCTTGTTTGCGTTGCTGAATGCATGATCATGGACTGCTATCCGCACAGCAGTTTTCTGTGTATCCCTGTGGTGTTAACAGGACACAGTCTCTATTTCTGCGTCTCTACCTCAGCGACTCTGTGGTGTAACAGAGTTCGCTTATACCGCCATATAGTGCTACAGCATCTATGTCTGCGACTCTGTGAAGTAACAGAGTTCGCTTATACCGCCATCTTACTAGCAGCAGGCTCTGCCTGCATGGTGGACCCCGGGCTGCGAACGCACCTATTATTTATATTTATTTTGTGCGTTCCGCCAGCCCTAACAGGGTGCGTGTAACTTTGGGACAGGGCAGGCCTTGCATTCAATGCCTAGTCAAACAGTATGGAAGTGCCAAATAAAGCTTAATGGGAACTTTGGTTTCATGTGGCTATCCAGTACGTGGCTTCAAAGGGTTATTGGGGGCAGGGCAGGGCAGGCCTTGCATTCAGTACCTAGGCAAACAGTATGGGAGTACCAAATAAAGCTTAATGGGAACTTTGGTTTCATGTGGTCATCCACTATGTGGCTTCAAAGGGTTATTGGTGTGCGTCTAACATTGGGGCAGGGCAGGCCTTGCATTCTCTGACTAGTCAAACAGTATGGCAGTACCAAATAAAGCTTAATGGGAAGTTTGATTTAATGTGGCCATCCAGTACATGGGTTAAAAGGCTTATTCGGGTGCTTGTAACTTTGAGACAGCGCAGGCCTTGCATTCAATGCATAGGCAAACAGTTTGGCAGTAACAAATAAAGCTTAATGTAAACTTTGGTTTAATGTGGCCATCCAGTACATGGGTTCAAAGACTTATTGGGGTGCGTGTAACTTTGGGACAGGGCAGGCCTTGCATTCAATGCATAGGCAAAAAGTATGGGAGTACCAAATGAATACTTGGAACTTTGGTTGCATGTGGTTATCCATGACGTCTGTTCAAAGCGTTGTTGGGTTGTGTCCAAATTTTGGCCAGCCCTGTCACTCACTGCATACGCAAATAATTTGTGACTTTCAGAGTCCCTCCTTCATAAATTTCACAGGATGTGTCTGATGACGTGTCACACACCACATGGCCCAATAAGGTTGTAAAATGTTAAAATGACATTTCACAGTGAATGCATTTGTCTTGGTTGAAAGCAAAGGTAAAGTTGAAAAATGCATCAAAAACTCTGCATGCGAACATAGCCCAAGTCGTGGAGGAACATTTTTGTTTTGGGTTACTTGTTTTGCCTTACGTACAAATCAATACCCTGGAAAGGATGTTCCTTAACATATTTCCCAGGAAAATCCATTTTGGTATCATTTTTGTATGTTTTATTGTGCACCCGTAAAAGTGGCGTAAGACTCTGACAACATTGTTAACAGCTGTGGCCTGGGTGTCATAAATGCTTCCAGGGGTGTTCCCCATGATGTTCCAATGTCATTTGAGCACTGTTTCCATTAATTTCAGACATTTTTAGACCCTAAAAGGACCCCGGGGGGGTCGCGGCAAAAATGCTCGGTTTTCCCATAGACTTAGATTGGGCTCGTTGCTCAGGTCGAGCACCCGAGTGTTCAAATTTGCTCGACCCGAGCAATGAGCACCCGAGCATTTTAGTGCTCGCTCATCACTAGATGGGACCAGGTGCTACTCAATGGCTGACCTACAGAAGGTGGCAGCTGACCACCTACAGCGGGTAAGGTGCTACGGCCTGAAAGAGAGAAGAAAAATGCAGCTAGGCACTGTTGGGACACTGTAATGATGGGTGCAGATGGGACCAGCAGAGGAACAGAAAAGCACTGGCAGGTGCAGGCTGGACCGGGTGAAAGACAGATGGGCTCTGGCAGGTGCGATCTGAACCGGCTGATGGAGAGAATAATAATAATAATTTTATTTCTATAGCGCCAACATATTCCACAGCACTTTACATTATAGAGGGGACTTATACAGACAATAGACATTACAGCATGCCAATAAACACAGATCAAAGTAGATACCAAGAGGAATGAGGGCCCTGCTCGCAAGCTTACAATCTATGAGGAAAAAGGGGAGACACGAAAGGTAAATGGTAACAATTGCTTTCATTGTTCGGACCAGCCACAGTGTAAGAATTAGGTGTTCATGTGTAATTCTGCATGAATCAGTAAACAGAAGAGCAAAGACAGGTATAAGCAGACAAGCACAGACAGGTAAGAGTAGGTGAGTACAGGGTAGACAAGCAGACAGGCAGACCTGGGGAACCTGACAACTAGCAAGCATGCAAGGCAAACTAACAATGTAGCTCAGGCACCTCCATATTGGAGGAGAAGCCTTAAATAGAAGATGTCGCCCAGCTATAGGCTGGGAATAGCTTAGATTGATGTGGTCGGTCCCTTTAAGAGGGAGGGAGCGCGCATGCCTCTAAGCTTTGTTCCCAGGCCTACAACTGAACCTTGGTGGACACCGACACATGGGGGCGAGATGAGGAGGTAGTGTGGGAGACACTGAATGTCCTGTCTTTTAGGTATGATGAGATCCAACAAAGGACCAAGTCTGTAATGTCAACAGATCAGAAAATCTGTAGTAAGAGGGAATGGTCCACTGTGTCAAAGACAAATGCCAAGTCCAGGAGAAGGAGGAGAACAAACTCACGTCTCTTTCATTTGGCGGTTTAGTAGTTCGTTGGTGACTTTGGTCAAGGCATTTTCAGTGGAATGGTACGGTCTGAAGCCAGGTTGTAAGTGGTCAAAGATGGAGCAAGAGGAGAGGTGGGAGAAAAGTTAAAAATGGACGTGTTGTTCCAGTAGTTTGGAGGCATAGGGGGGAAATGATATGGGGCAATAGCTAGACACAGAAGATGGGTCAAGGGTGGGCTTTTTGAGGATAGGTGTGATCGAGGTATGTTTCAATCAGGATGGAAGACACCAGTTGATAGTGACAGGTTGAAGAGGTGGGTTAGGCTTGTCATGAAAACTGTGGTAAAGTTTGGAATGAGGTAGGACTTTATTGTGTCAAGCTCACAGGTGGTGAGGCAAAGTCTTCATCTGAGATGAGAGGGAGTGGGAGCTCGTGGATGCAGGAGAGAATTGAAAGTACTGAATAGATGTTTAGGGTTGTGAGACAGGTATGATATGAAGGATGAGAAGTCAGTTTGTTTTGCTGCAGTGAGCAATTGCGCAGCATTTTTACAACTTCTGTTACTGGACAGGCATCTCTGCTCCCTTTCTTTGGCAGCCATACAGCGGTACGCCTTGTAGATGAGGGCCATAAAGAACATGTGCTCCAGTAGATGGTAAGGGCTGCATCAAGTGGCCTCTGCTCCTCTTCCTCCACCTTAACATCACACACAGTACAGTCCTCAGTGGTGGCACCCCAATTACCCTTTTTTCCCCCACATCACAACTCTCCAAGCGCCCAACTGACTGTTGGGAACCACAGATGGCTGAGTCTGCCGATACATTGTATACCATGGGCATAGGAAGTGTACTCTAAAAATTCAGAATCATGAGGAGGAAATCATCTGCACCGATGGCCACATTTTTTCTCAGTTTGATCCATGGCCAGACGAAGTTAGGTCCGAGCATAAACCAAACCCTCGTTAACAGACGTTAACCCTGCTAGGTGAAGGTGATCCATTCGTGACAAGACTCAGTGTAATGTATGTAGTACAGTTCATATAGCGTCTTGTGCTTGGGTGCGATGAAAACACCGGAGTCACAGGTTTGATATAGAAAAGTCCTGTATTACTTCATACAAGTTGGCAGAAATAGTCACACAGTTTGCAGACACAGAAACAGGAGACACAGCAGGCCAGAGTAATCCAAGCTCAGCAATCACTCTCCAATACAGATTCAGGATCTTCTTCTCTGTTACCGTAAGTCCATGCAAACGTGGGTCTTTCAAAGAGCAGGGTTCAGAGTCCACAAGTGCTTCAGAGTTCCTCAGTAGGAATAGCTGGAGTACAAGGTCCAAGGCTTACAGGATTCAAGTCACAGGTTCACTGCAGGCTAGATTCTGAAGCACTGATTGCTCAGCTGTGGCTGCTTAAGAAGCAAAGGAGAGAATCAGGGCGGGAACATGCAAGCTGGAAACTCCATTTTGACTGAGGGCAAGATAGCTGCAGCAAGACAGAAAGTAAAATGGCTGACGAACAAACTGAGTTTCAGGAATATATACATAGAACCTTACATTACTCCCCCCTTAAGGACAACCTCCGGATGACCTCAGACCAGGCTTGTGTGGGTACCTCTGATGAAACTGACGGAGCAAGCGAGGAGCATTAACGTTATTGACCGGTTCCCATGAGTTGTCCTCCACTGGGTAGCCCTGCCATTTAATCAGATATTGTAACTGATTTCTATACAACCTGGAATCTAAAATCCTTTCCACCACAAATTCTTCCTGACCATCGACTAGCACTGGGTCAGGGCAAGGAGAGGAACGTCCAGGAAACGTATTGGGTGTCGCAGCCTTTAGTAGGGATACATGAAAGACAGGGTGGATTCTCATAGTTCTGGGCAGTTGAAGACGACAAGCAACGGCACTTATAATTTTACTGATTTTATAGGGTCCAATGTACTTATGTCCCAACTTAGACGATGGAATCCTTAACTTAAGATTTCTGGTTGACAGCCAGACCAAGTCTCCTACCTTGAAAGCTGGTGCAGGTTTACGAAATTTATCTGCTGCTTTCTTGTACCTTTCTTGAGCCGATTCCAGATTTTCCTTTAGAAGATCCATATTCTTCTGTAAAGACGTGATTCTTTCAGCCACTGCTGGTAAAGGCGTTTCTATGGGAAATCGTGGTAGAATGTTAGGATGATAACCTAGATTAGAGTAAAAAGGAGACTGTTTAGTGGAGGCACTCTGAGAGTTGTTATACGAGAACTCAGCTAATGGAAGTAGATCCACCCAATCATCCTGTAGGTGGCAGATAAAGCAGCGGAGATACTGCTCCAGGGTTTGATTGGTTTGTTCGGTCTGTCCATTAGTCTGGGGATGAAAAGCAGAAGAAAGGTTTACTTTAATGTCCAATGCTGCACAGAAATTTTGCCAAAACCTAGAAGTGAATTGCACCCCTCGATCCGAAATAACCTCATCCGGTACTCCATGTAAGCGAAACACATCTTTAATCATCAAATCTGATGTCTGTTTTGCAGTGGGTAAGCCGACACAAGGGATAAAATGAGCTGCCTTTGTTAGACGGTCAACCACCACTAGAATGGTGTTCTTCCCCTGAGAGGTTGGTAACTCCACAATGAAGTCCATAGAAATGGATCCCCACGGGCGGGACGGGGTGGGAAGAGGCTGTAACAGACCAGTTGGTGAGGAGCGAGGTGTTTTGCATCTTGCACAGACCTCACATGAAGTGACATAATTCAAAACATCCTTCCTGCAAGTGGGCCACCAAAAGAAACGAGAAAGAAATTCCTGTGTCTTTAGAATTCCTCTATGCCCAGCTATCTTGGAATCGTGAATGAGTTGCAATACTCTTAATCTGACTGTTTCAGGAATATACAGACGTTGTCCCTGAATCCACACACCATTCTTAAAGACAAGACTTACGTCCCTTGGGGGTTGTGCCAAAAAGGAATCCGCATGGTATGCTTCCTTGATGTCCTTAAGTAGGTCTTGATTATGAATTACTCCTAGGAATCTAGAGTCAGGAAGAATAGTCTTAGGAGGAGTAATTGGACGTGTCTCTGCTGAGTAAATCCTAGAGAGTGCATCAGCCTTTCCATTGCGCGATCCTGGTCTATAAGAGATGATAAAATTAAATTGGTTTAAGAAAAGATTCCAGCGAGCCTGGCGAGGAGTCAGGCACTTAGCTGACCTGATAAACTCAAGGTTACGATGGTCTGTCAGGACGACTATTTGCTGTGCAGCTCCCTGAAGAAGGTGTCTCCATTCTTTGAAGGCGGCAATAATGGCCAACAACTCTCTATTGCCCACATCGTAGTTCCTCTCAGCCGAAGACAACTGCTGGGAAAGAAGGCACAGGGATGCAAGACATTCTTCTCACCTGTTCTCTGAGAGAGTATAGCTCCAACGGCACAGTCTGAAGCATCCACCTCTATTATGAAGGCAAGCTCGGGGTTGGGATGTACTAGGATAGGTGCAGTGGTAAATTTATCTTTTAGACGGGAAAATGCTTCCTGGGCTTGGGGAGTCCAGGAAAACCTAGACTCTTTCCGGGTAAGTTGAGTGATAGGTGACACTACCTCAGAGAAATTTCTAATGAAACGTCTATAGAAGTTGGCAAACCCGATGAAGCGCTGTACCTCCTTCACATTTCTAGGACTTGGCCAATCCTTGATGGCTTGGGTTTTGCTTCCATCCATACTAATTCCTTGTGTAGACAGTACATACCCCAGAAATTGAATTTCGGTCCTATGGAATTCACACTTTTCAAGTTTGATGTAAAGATGATTTTGTCTTAGACGTTCCAAGACCATTCTCACATGTCCATGATGTTCCTCTGTGGAGTTAGAAAAAATTAGAATATCATCCAAATAAATTAACACGAATGTATCTAGGAGATCCCTGAAGATGTCATTCACCAAGTGTTGGAAAGTGGCTGGGGCGGTACTCAGACCAAAAGGCATAACTAGATATTCAAAGTGTCCATAGCGTGACCTGAATGCAGTCTTCCATTCATCCCCAGGTCTAATACGGACTAAGTTATAGGCCCACGAAGATCTAGTTTAGAAAAAATTTTGGCATGTCGCACTCTCTCCAATAACTCAGGGATTAAAGGCAATGGATAACGGTTTCTAATAGTAACCTTATTGAGTTCCCTATAGTCTACGCATGGTCTCAGAGATCCATCTTTCTTCTTTACAAAGAAGATGGGTGCACCTGCAGGAGATGAAGAGGGGCGTATGAAGCCCTTGGCTAGATTTTCATCTATGTAATCCTTTAAAGTCTTTAGCTCGGGCCCCGCCAAGGGGTAGATCTTACCAAAAGGTATCTCTGCTCCAGGCAATAATTCAATTGGACAATCATATGGACGGTGAGGAGGAAGCTGGTCAGCGTTCTTCTTGTCACATAAATCCACATAGTCCTGATATACAGCTGGTAGTTCAGGGACTGACATGATTCCTTTAGGAACAGAGCAAGCTGAAACTTTTGGACTCATCTGTTTCTCTGGAAAGTGTAATTCCTTGGTCTCCCAGTTAATGGTAGGATTCTGAGCCTGCAGCCATGGTAGCCCTAGAATAATGGGAAAGTGGGGAGAAGAGATAAGCATAAAGGACAGTTTCTCTTGATGATCTTTACCCATAAGAACCCTCAAAGGCTCTGTTTCCTGATCCACTGGTCCAGAGGTCAGCAGGGAGCCATCCACAGTTTCCATCTGTACTGGAGTAGCCTTCTTCACTGAACGTATCCCCTGTTTCAGAGCAAAGGAGACATCCATAAAATTTCCACTTGCCCCTGAGTCGATCATAGCAGAGCTAGACACCCAAGCTGAGTCAACCCAGAGTTTGATGGAAAGAAAGCAATGAGAATTGTTTTTCTTACAACTCAGCTGGGACACCGCTGAGGAAACTTGAAAAATGGCAGCGTTTACACAGTCAACGTCCTCAGAGGTAACGGAGTTTAAGTCCGAGAAATCAAGATCTGTTGCTGCAGATCTCTCTGGAGCCTGAGGCTCGGACCTGACAGATCCCCTCTCGCAACACTAACAATGAATGAGTGCTGCAGTAGTCTTACGAGAACGGCTGGGGCAGTTTATAATGAAGTGCCCTGACTTACCACAATAGAAACATAGATTCTCCTTAAAACGATGTTCCTTGCGTGCATCACTAACCCGTCGTTGTAAAGAGTCTACCTGCATGGGTTCAGGTTCAGGTTCCCGTGTAATCCTACTCAAAGGTTCCTTAGCTGGAGAGGAAGGTAGGAAAAGGTTAGTACGATTGCTTTCGAACCATCTCTCTTGCCTGCGTTCAGTCAGACGAGTATCAATACGGATGCAGTAGTTAATAAAGTCACCTAACGCAGTGGGAGGGTCGGCACGAGCAAGTTCATCCTTAATCAGTGGAGATAACCCCTTTCGAAAAATAGATTTTTTGGCGGAACTGTCCCAGGTGGTATCAAGGGCCCATCTCCTGAAATCCAAGGCATATTCAGCTACCGAGTGCTTACCTTGGCGCAAAGCTAACATGGCTGCTTCAGCTGTTGCACCTCGATTGGGGTCATCAAACACCTGCCCCATGGCTGAAATAAAATAATCAAGGTGATTCAAACAATCATCCTCAGTCTCAATCAGAGGGTTTGCCCACATTAAAGCCTTGTTGGTAAGCAACATAATTATAGTAAGCACCTTAGATCGTTCAGTGGGAAATTGTGAAGCATGTGCAGAAAAAAAAAGATTGCATTGATTAATAAATCCCCTGAATTTCTCACGTTCACCGCCAAAACGAAAAGGGGGCAACTTGGGAATCCCAGCACTCGGGGCTACGGCAGGAGCCTGGACTCGCCCCTCTAGAACCTCAATCCTGGCTCGCAAATCCTGGGTAGTCTGTCCAACCACTTGCAAATTGTGATTATTGAGGTCCTGTAGATTTGTAAAACGGGTCTTTATATTCTGCAAATCTGCAAGGATATTATCAGTCACTCCGCAAAGTTCCTTTATGCGGGCCTCCATTTTCCAGATCTTTTAAGACAGGATTACTGGAAGAAGAGGAGAGAAAAAAAACAATAGTCAAGTCACAGGTTCACTGCAGGCTAGATTCTGAAGCACTGATTGCTCAGCTGTGGCTGCTTAAGAAGCAAAGGAGAGAATCAGGGCGGGAACATGCAAGCTGGAAACTCCATTTTGACTGAGGGCAAGATAGCTGCAGCAAGACAGAAAGTAAAATGGCTGACGAACAAACTGAGTTTCAGGAATATATACATAGAACCTTACATTACTCCCCCCTTAAGGACAACCTCCGGATGACCTCAGACCAGGCTTGTGTGGGTACCTCTGATGAAACTGACGGAGCAAGCGAGGAGCATTAACGTTATTGACCGGTTCCCATGAGTTGTCCTCCACTGGGTAGCCCTGCCATTTAATCAGATATTGTAACTGATTTCTATACAACCTGGAATCTAAAATCCTTTCCACCACAAATTCTTCCTGACCATCGACTAGCACTGGGTCAGGGCAAGGAGAGGAACGTCCAGGAAACGTATTGGGTGTCGCAGCCTTTAGTAGGGATACATGAAAGACAGGGTGGATTCTCATAGTTCTGGGCAGTTGAAGATGACAAGCAACGGCACTTATAATTTTACTGATTTTATAGGGTCCAATGTACTTATGTCCCAACTTAGACGATGGAATCCTTAACTTAAGATTTCTGGTTGACAGCCAGACCAAGTCTCCTACCTTGAAAGCTGGTGCAGGTTTACGAAATTTATCTGCTGCTTTCTTGTACCTTTCTTGAGCCGATTCCAGATTTTCCTTTAGAAGATCCATATTCTTCTGTAAAGACGTGATTCTTTCAGCCACTGCTGGTAAAGGCGTTTCTATGGGAAATCGTGGTAGAATGTTAGGATGATAACCTAGATTAGAGTAAAAAGGAGACTGTTTAGTGGAGGCACTCTGAGAGTTGTTATACGAGAACTCAGCTAATGGAAGTAGATCCACCCAATCATCCTGTAGGTGGCAGATAAAGCAGCGGGAGATACTGCTCCAGGGTTTGATTGGTTTGTTCGGTCTGTCCATTAGTCTGGGGATGAAAAGCAGAAGAAAGGTTTACTTTAATGTCCAATGCTGCACAGAAATTTTGCCAAAACCTAGAAGTGAATTGCACCCTCGATCCGAAAATAACCTCATCCGGTACTCCATGTAAGCGAAACACATCTTTAATCATCAAATCTGATGTCTGTTTTGCAGTGGGTAAGCCGACACAAGGGATAAAATGAGCTGCCTTTGTTAGACGGTCAACCACCACTAGAATGGTGTTCTTCCCCTGAGAGGTTGGTAACTCCACAATGAAGTCCATAGAAATGGATCCCACAGGCGGGACGGGGTGGGAAGAGGCTGTAACAGACCAGTTGGTGAGGAGCGAGGTGTTTTGCATCTTGCACAGACCTCACATGAAGTGACATAATTCAAAACATCCTTCCTGCAAGTGGGCCACCAAAAGAAACGAGAAAGAAATTCCTGTGTCTTTAGAATTCCTCTATGCCCAGCTATCTTGGAATCGTGAATGAGTTGCAATACTCTTAATCTGACTGTTTCAGGAATATACAGACGTTGTCCCTGAATCCACACACCATTCTTAAAGACAAGACTTACGTCCCTTGGGGGTTGTGCCAAAAAGGAATCCGCATGGTATGCTTCCTTGATGTCCTTAAGTAGGTCTTGATTATGAATTACTCCTAGGAATCTAAGTCAGGAAGAATAGTCTTAGGAGGAGTAATTGGACGTGTCTCTGCTGAGTAAATCCTAGAGAGTGCATCAGCCTTTCCATTGCGCGATCCTGGTCTATAAGAGATGATAAAATTAAATTGGTTTAAGAAAAGATTCCAGCGAGCCTGGCGAGGAGTCAGGCACTTAGCTGACCCGATAAACTCAAGGTTACGATGGTCTGTCAGGACGACTATTTGCTGTGCAGCTCCCTGAAGAAGGTGTCTCCATTCTTTGAAGGCGGCAATAATGGCCAACAACTCTCTATTGCCCACATCGTAGTTCCTCTCAGCCGAAGACAACTGCTGGGAAAAGAAGGCACAGGGATGCAAGACATTCTTCTCACCTGTTCTCTGAGAGAGTATAGCTCCAACGGCACAGTCTGAAGCATCCACCTCTATTATGAAGGCAAGGTCGGGGTTGGGATGTACTAGGATAGGTGCAGTGGTAAATTTATTTTTTTAGACGGGAAAATGCTTCCTGGGCTTGGGGAGTCCAGGAAAACCTAGACTCTTTCCGGGTAAGTTGAGTGATAGGTGACACTACCTCAGAGAAATTTCTAATGAAACGTTATAGAAGTTGGCAAACCCGATGAAGCGCTGTACCTCCTTCACATTTCTAGGACTTGGCCAATCCTTGATGGCTTGGGTTTTGCTTCCATCCATACTAATTCCTTGTGTAGACAGTACATACCCCAGAAATTGAATTTCGGTCCTATGGAATTCACACTTTTCAAGTTTGATGTAAAGATGATTTGTCTTAGACGTTCCAAGACCATTCTCACATGTCCATGATGTTCCTCTGTGGAGTTAGAAAAAATTAGAATATCATCCAAATAAATTACCACGAATGTATCTGGGAAAGATCCTGAAGATGTCATTCACCAAGTGTTGGAAAGTGGTGGGGCGGTACTCAGACCAAAAGGCATAACTAGATATTCAAAGTGTCCATAGCGTGACCTGAATGCAGTCTTCCATTCATACCCAGGTCTAATACGGACTAAGTTATAGGCCCCACGAAGATCTAGTTTAGAAAAAATTTTGGCATGTCGCACTCTCTCCAATAACTCAGGGATTAAAGCAATGGATAACGGTTTTAATAGTAACCTTATTGAGTTCCCTATAGTCTACGCATGGTCTCAGAGATCCATCTTTCTTCTTTACAAAGAAGATGGGTGCACCTGCAGGAGATGAAGAGGGGCGTATGAAGCCCTTGGCTAGATTTTCATCTATGTAATCCTTTAAAGCCTTTAGCTCGGGCCCCGCCGGGGGTAGATCTTACCAAAAGGTATCTCGCTCCAGGCAATAATTCAATTGGACAATCATATGGACGGTGAGGAGGAAGCTGGTCAGCGTTCTTCTTGTCACATAAATCCACATAGTCCTGATTTTACAGCTGGTAGTTCAGGGACTGACATGATTCCTTTAGGAACAGAGCAAGCTGAAACTTTTGGACTCATCTGTTTCTCTGGAAAGTGTAATTCCTTGGTCTCCCAGTTAATGGTAGGATTCTGAGCCTGCAGCCATGGTAGCCCTAGAATAATGGGAAAGTGGGGAGAGAGATAAGCATAAAGGACAGTTTCTCTTGATGATCTTTACCCATAAGAACCCTCAAAGGCTCTGTTTCCTGATCCACTGGTCCAGAGGTCAGCAGGGAGCCATCCACAGTTTCCATCTGTACTGGAGTAGCCTTCTTCACTGAACGTATCCCCTGTTTCAGAGCAAAGGAGACATCCATAAAATTTCCACTTGCCCCTGAGTCGATCATAGCAGAGCTAGACACCAAGCTGAGTCAACCCAGAGTTTGATGGAAAGAAAGCAATGAGAATTGTTTTTCTTACAACTCAGCTGGGACACCGCTGAGGAAACTTGAAAAATGGCAGCGTTTACACAGTCAACATCCTCAGAGGTAACGGAGTTTAAGTCCGAGAAATCAAGATCTGTTGCTGCAGATCTCTCTGGAGCCTGAGGCTCGGACCTGACAGATCCCCTCTCGCAACACTCACAATGAATGAGTGCTGCAGTAGTCTTACGAGAACGGCGGGGGCAGTTTATAATGAAGTGCCCTGACTTACCACAATAGAAACATAGATTCTCCTTAAAACGATGTTCCTTGCGTGCATCACTAACCGTCGTTGTAAAGAGTCTACCTGCATGGGTTCAGGTTCAGGTTCCGTGTAATCCTACTCAAAGGTTCCTTAGCTGGAGAGGAAGGTAGGAAAGGTTAGTACGATTGCTTTCGAACATCTCTCTTGCCTGCGTTCAGTCAGACGAGTATCAATACGGATGCAGTAGTTAATAAAGTCACCTAACGCAGTGGGAGGGTCGGCACGAGCAAGTTCATCCTTAATCAGTGGAGATAACCCTTTCGAAAAATAGATTTTTTGGCGGAACTGTCCCAGGTGGTATCAAGGGCCATCTCCTGAAATCCAAGGCATATTCAGCTACCGAGTGCTTACCTTGGCGCAAAGCTAACATGGCTGCTTCAGCTGTTGCACCTCGATTGGGGTCATCAAACACCTGCCCATGGCTGAAATAAAAGCATCAAGGTGATTCAAACAATCATCCTCAGTCTCAATCAGAGGGTTTGCCCACATTAAAGCCTTGTTGGTAAGCAACATAATTATAGTAAGCACCTTAGATCGTTCAGTGGGAAATTGTGAAGCATGTGCAGAAAAAAAAGATTGCATTGATTAATAAATCCCCTGAATTTCTCACGTTCACCGCCAAAACGAAAAGGGGGCAACTTGGGAATCCCAGCACTCGGGGCTACAGCAGGAGCCTGGACTCGCCCCTCTAGAACCTCAATCCTGGCTCGCAAATCCTGGGTAGTCTGTCCAACCAAATTGCAAATTGTGATTATTGAGGTCCTGTAGATTTGTAAAACGGGTCTTTATATTCTGCAAATCTGCAAGATTTATCAGTCACTCGCAAAGTTCCCTTTAGCGGGGCCTCCATTTTCCAGATCTTTTAAGACAGGATTACTGGAAGAAGAGGAGAGAAAAAAAAAAACAATAGTGTTCACCTGTGGCAACACTGCAGAGAGAAAAAAAAATTAAGGGAACTGCTCACCTGGAATGGTTTGAGAAGTCACAAACCACTATATCACAGAAAGTTTCAACCAGACATCTGATATCCAGAGTTACAGCAGACAAAAAGAGAAAAGAAAGGAAAAAAAAAAAAAAAACAATAGTGTTTACCTGTGGTAACACTGCAAAAAGAAAAAACTTAAGGGAATTGCTCACCTGGAATGGTTGTGAGAAGTCAAACCTCGTCATCACAGAAAGTACACCGGAGTCTGATATTCACAGTACAGCAGACACAGCCTTCCAGACCCAGCAGACACTAACGTTTTGGCTTCAGAATCTTGTAATGTATGTAGTCAGTTCATATAGCGTCTGTGCTTGGGTGCGATGAAAACACAGGAGTCACAGGTTTGATATAGAAAAGTCCTGTATTAATTCATACAAGTTGGCAGAAATGTCACACAGTTTGCAGACACAGAAAAACAGGAGACACGCAGGCCAGAGTAATCCAAGCTCAGCAATCACTCTCCAATACAGATTCAGGATCTTCTTCTCTGTTACCGTAAGTCATGCAAACGGGGTCTTTCAAAGAGCAGGGTTCAGAGTCCACAAGTGCTTCAGAGTTCTCAGTAGGAATAGCTGGAGTACAAGGTCCAAGGCTTACAGGATTCAAGTCACAGGTTCACTGCAGGCTAGATTCTGAAGCACAGATTGCCTCAGCTGTGGTGTAAAAAGCAAAGGAGAGAATCAGGGCGGGAACATGCAAGCTGGAAACACCATTTGTGATGAGGGCAAGATAGCTGCAGCAAGACAGAAAGTAAAATGGCTGACGAACAAACTGAGTTTCAGGAATATATACATAGAACCTTACACTCAGATACTTAAGGCGCCCGCGAAACTGTACTGTGCTGTCAAGGCAGGAAGA